>JARJDQ010016157.1:0-13322 GCA_030264215.1 Geostiba sp. GC000077 | reverse complement strand
TGTTGACTTAGAGGCCTTAGCGGTCTACACTGAACATTAAAAAAAACAATATGTATATTAATTGGCCTTTCGACGGCAAACAGATCGTCCAATGCCAGCTTAACAGTATGAAATTCTTTTGCTCTTTACTTCCGAAAGCTTCAATCGATTTTCAACGGTTTTTTTGCAACATGCAGAGTATTAAACAGAGTGTTGCATAAACCCTCAAAATTAATGTTATCATATCTCTAAGGACTTTGGAAACGTGGAAGCGCACCGATTAAATTTCTCAAGTGGATGACTCATTAAGTTATCACTGCTGCTTTATGGCGTGTTTTATGTCATGTGCTCTGCTCTGTGTTGTCAAATGTCGAACAGATTAGTAAATAATTGAGCATCGCATCATATTAGATAAGATAATATTGTTCCGATATTTTTTTCGTCCACAATTTCTAGAATAAATTATTTTTGGTCAACAAGTCAACATTGCGAAACATCCTATATTTATATTTATGTAAAATACAGTGTGTCTTTATAAATAATAATATTTTGCAAATGTATTAACTCGTTATTGTATCAATATACAAAGTGTTGCGAATATTGTGTTTGGTGCATTGTTGGTTGCGTGCATCGTGTATGCAAAGTGTAGACTGCCCGACTGCGGAGTGGAGAGTGTAAAGTTCACGGCATCATGGCATAAATTAAAACTGACTCACGGATGCGCAGTGGTGCGCGTTTGTGGACGACCGCTGCGGACGGATTGTGTCATCCTGCGGTGATTTATTTTTGTTTTGCGTATTTCATCTGTCGTTTGTTTTGTTTTCTTTCACAATCGTTTCAACAATCAAATAACAGAAAATAATAAATGTTGTAGTATTGGCCAATTCTGCTTTAGATATGTACAGGGTGTAAATTCTTTGCTGTGCAACGAAACAGAATTTTGTTATTATGCATATTTATTTGTAACCTAAAAATCGTAACTTTGATGACCTCGTGTAACCAAACGAAGAGAGTGTGAACATTTTTGTATTAAGATTTTCTACTCAGAATACCCTGTATAATGAAAATTGTTTTTTTTTACATATCTCAGGTCGAAATGGCATTCAAATTTTAATCAGCGATGCCTCGATAGGGTTCAAAGTGATTGCTTCAAACAGGAAATGTCTACATGTACAGATGTATACATTCCTGAGATATCCTGCTGATTAACGGAACAACTAAGCAAGTTACTGAGTAAATTACATAAAATATGTTCCAATACTTCATTAGTTGCTTTAAAAATTTTTTTTTCGCCTATCCCATAAACTTTACTGCTCTATTTTGCGGGCGCATTAAGTAAAAAGTATACATCTTCAATGCTAGGTGGCGCTATAGCGCTCAAATAAGACTTGAACTGCTAGAATGTAATATAGTTACGGTATTCAACACAAGGTGACGCCACATAGTTTTCTTTTTTTGGTGGCAACTGACAGTACAACAAATTCCAAGGAACAATCATTGTTGAACCTAAAAACCATTAAAAAATTATATTTTGCATGATAATATTTTTGTTTCTGCCGTTCCAATCGATTCCCAAACATAAATAAATAGTCCTTCCTTGGAAAGCTCTAAAAAGTTCATAAAATCATTGATCCTAGGAATATCCTGCTGTTTTACTGCAAATCGTAAAAAACATTTAAAAAAGCGAGTTTTGTTAAAGATTTAAAGTGCTGCTAATTGTTCAATTATCTAATCATTATTTTTGTACCTATCGTCATTTTCTTCAATTTTCTCTACAATCCTTCAATCTATTTATGAATCGGTTTCTTGTATTTTAAAAGCAAAATTAATTTCGATAAATATTCGTGATTCGCGTACATTTTGCCTAAATTTGGTGCGATCGCAAGCAAAATCCATGTCGGGGGCAAAGTTCGTGCTTGGTGCGGATCACAGAGCGCCAGCCAGCAAATGGGGGCCTAATCGATAACCGCCGTTCGTTTCAACTCGCAGGATCCTACTATAAATAGCGGCGAACGCCGAAAATTGTGAGTCAGCGCATTGGGGAACCGAACATGGGAACATAAAAAACGCAGAATAAAGAAATAACCCATTTATAGACTTTACTGGACCAAGAAATCAGTAACATACTAACAGCCAATTGCTAGTGATTTATAGATGGCGCTACCTCATCAACAGTTTGATTGATAAGGCAGGCAACCAACATGACAAACATGTTGAATATGCATCATGCAAGCGGCAAGGTCGTCGTAGCGAAGGTGAGCGTTTATCAGCTCAGCGATAAGCGTCATCCAAGGCAGTTCGCGAATGGGAATTGCTCAAGGATGACACTCAAATTTCGAACATAACCAAACTTCTCAAGGCAAATTGTTGATTTCTGATCATTGGTCAATAAAAGAACGATGTGTAGTAAAGTTCAAGATACAAGATGGCGTCGATAGACATATCAACAACGAAATGAAAATCAGTGCAGTGGCCCTGGGCACTGGAGTGCATTGAAAGTTGAGTCAGATTCATCTTAATCAAATATTGTGCGCTTGCATCGCTTGAATTGAGATTTATCTCTCGCCGGGCGATAAGCGATGCTCCAACATGTAAATCATCTTTTAATATTTATATTAAACGCCATGGCGACGTAATCGCTTCGTTTCAACAGCATTTTGTTTGTTTGCAGTGCCTGTCGTTGACGCGATGTAGCGAGTGTTGTGTTGGTGCCACTGCCACTGGAGAAATGCAGCCGTCGTGTGTAATTACCTGCTTTAGAAATTCCTCGTGTACGGAGCAGCAGCGTTCCTAGCCGCGCAGCGCCGTGACACCTCCACACATGCTTTCCTTATCGTGCTGTTGCTTTTCGGCGCTATTAGATGTTACGCACAGCACGAGCACATCAGATTCACCAGCTCCGACATGTTTGTTTAGTTTAGTGTTTGCGTCTTTATTGGCCGCTTCTTTGGGGCCTTTATGCAGCGCTGCAATTGGCTGGGTCGCTGGGTTAGTGACTTTTTGTGTTGTTGCGTTGTTGAAGCCGATGCGCGGTTGTTTATTATTGCCTGGGTGCACCTTGCGCCGCGTGCACCGTGCACTAGGTCCGCTTCCTTATCTGTTATCAGCACCACACGCGTTTGCGGCTGCGGGCTTCAGCGACACCACGACCGGGGACGAACACGCGCATGCGACACGTCCAACGGCATGCAGCTGACTGGCGTTGCGTTTTGCGTTGCGCGCCGCGGCAGCGCGCGATGGCAACACGAAAGCGGGCGTGAGTCATCCATCCATCGGCCGCTTGAGTGTGTGTGTGTTGCAGGCCTGCGGGCGCTGCAGGATTGCGCGTGTGTTGCGTTTTCTTTTTCGACATTTCACTTCGTTTCGTTCCGTTTCGTACGCTTCAGCGCTGTGCCACCAACACGCGCGCACAGCAACACACCATAAAAGTCACTAACACTTCGGCAACGCAATAAAGCAATATGGGAGATGGGCAGGCGCGTGGGTGCGACGGAGAGCGCAGTACTGGACACTAGAGAAACGCGCAAGATGCGGATTTATGTTGGCAGGAGTGAAGACGACACGCAACATGGTTGTAATCTGCAGTATGTCACACGACGAAGACGATGACTCATCCTGTTACACTTTAAATACTCTCGCATCGAAATCGTCTAAATTTAGCCGAATAGGGCGAAAAATCACTGCATGTATACCGTAGTGCCGGCCACGGGGCTGCCCATTCAATCCCCCCCTCCCTGTGATCTGTGAAACTCCTACAACTCCTACCCAAAAAGTAAGCAACATTTTTCGTTTTTTTCATTTTGCACAAGTCCGACAAAATGGCCGACATACGCTATCGGCTATTGCATCGGTCAATGGACAAAATTCGCGATTACAACATGCAGTCATCGCCATGCTTACACATGCAAAACAGTAGCAACCACAGGGCTCATTAAAATGCGTCGCTTGCGTTTGATTTGTGATTTCAATTCGATGATGCGATCCAAATCAAACAGAAGCCAGAACTGCCACGAGCACGCATCGCGCTAAATGGTGCTACACGCTCGTTGCAGGCGTTACGCGCCGCCGGTGCCCCACCGCGGATATTTCGAGGACGTGACTCATCGCTCGTTGTTCGATAATAATTATATCTACGCGACGGCAGCGGCGCGATATGCACGCATGAATACGCCGCGCACTGCGCGTCCTCGTAATACCAAAACCTACTAAACATATAACTTGTTCTGTTCCGTTCCAAAGTTCTACCCGTTCCTAGCGCACCAAGCGTGTAAGATATGCAACCAAGTATACATACAATCAATACCTAACCTTAGAAAGCTAACGCTACAACTACAACGAAGTGAACCAAGTTTACATCTTATTTGTGGTCATGTGGTCTCCTCTTATGAATCAAAATTATTTAATATATCTCATAAATAACACATCTCTTCAGACAGGCTATAAATATAATTTAAAATAAAATATAAATTTACTATCTTTCATTTTGGTTCACTGAACACTCTCCATGCCGTTGCCATTCAATAAACGATTAAACTATTTCATATCATCAATAATTTCCTATACAATTACATTTCTTGACCATCTTGACACAATGTTTGCATCCTGCAACATTATAACAACATTATATAAAATTACATTGCATCATTGGACTTCACAAGCAATGTCTTTATAAAAATATAAACATCTTATCAAGTTTACAGTTTACTCCGCCTAGTCGTGAATCATTACATGATTACACCATCAATCAAATCATTGAAGCCATTGAACAAAACTGAGTAATTTAGTGCACTGAACTAAAACACTGAAAAAAATGTTTGATAATGGAAGTGCAAACAGCTTATAAAAGGTGTTTCATAACATCAATATGTACCAGTCTGAATCCATACAGAACATACAGAATCGCATTCAGACCAGTCATAGATTATTTGGGTAAACTGTCACTGAGTAAATTTAAGTGAGTGTTTGCCAACAAAATTAAAATTATGTTTGCTGTGTTACTGTTGCTGTTTGCATTGCTGTTGATTGATATAGTATCGAGTTGTGTTTTTTTTTTCGTGTGGATAGATCATGCAGAGCATTAAGTGTGTGTGGTGGGTGGTAGGCCTTGGCGGGTGCGTGTCCAGTCCGGAGCCGCAGCGGAAGCTCGAAAATGCCGAAATTCCGCTCGTTATCCAATCGACGACGATATTTACAGTACGGTACAAATTGTGCACTGGCATCACATTACGCGGTTACATAATACCGGAGCAATAAATACGCAATTGTTTATCAAAGAGAAAACAAATGAATGTGCTTGGTGTGAATTTGTTGTGTGGGAGGCGTGTCATACGTTGTGTCATGTGGGCATCTTGGGGGAGGTGCCTACTGAGCCTACTGATCGAGGTTGTTCGTTTTGCGCTTGGACGGCGGCACCAGATGATCGGGCAGCTCCCCCGGCAGGTCGTTGCCGTCCAGCTTCACATTGATCAGGTGCATCGCCAGCGCGAACTCGTCTTCGTCCAGCATCCCATCGCGATCCACATCGGAGAGCTTCCAGATTTTGCTGAGCATCGAATTGGGGAGCTTGGATTTGACCATTTCGGCTTTGGCAGCTAAAAAGATACAGCGTTAATTTTCAAGCCCCGCCTACATATGGGGCGTGGCATAGCTTACCTGCGCCGCTGATTCGCCCTTCGGCAGGACTCAAGCTTCGGAACATCTCGTCGTACTTCGGCTTCATTTTGTAGACGATCCAATCGGGCTCCCCGAAGCCAGCATCGATGCCCTCGCCGCGCTTGTAGCCGAAGGGCGTGTTCGTATCCTCGACGCTGTCGAAAGCCCCGCCTTTAATAAACTCATCGTTGCTCGTCTGCATGTCCTCCAAGGGGATCTTCGCCATCAGCAGGGAGATATCATCGGAAAGCATTTTATCCACAACATCCAGGAGCTTCGGCCTTAATGCTTGGAACTTGCTAAAGTCCATATTCGTGAGCACCTCCTGCATGTTCTTGATTTCCGGGAAGTCTCCAATGGAGATCTTGTGCTCCCTCTGTAGCTTCTCGTAGATCTGGCCCAGATTCTTGATAAGCTCCTTCTTCTTCCCCTCCTTGCCGAACATGGAGGGATAATCCTTTCGCAGCTCAGCGATGATGAACGCATGGACCTTGGCGAGTCTCGCGCGTTTTATTAAATCGTTCAGCTTCCTCAGGGCGGCGTTCCGCGGCAGGCTCTGCAGGTCCTTGAACAAATCCTGCTCCTCGTCCTCGAACAGCTTGCGATTGCCGTCGTACCGCAGCGGTTCGTCCCAGAAGCTGCCAATGTACACGCGGGCGACCTCGGGCGTCTGCAGCACCTTGCCGAGCGACCACATCAGAGCGCCGTACACTCGCATCAACTGCTGGTGGTCGATCATGTCGGCCTTGTTCAGCACGATGCGAATCTTGTCGTCGTGGCCGCGCAGCGCCTCGATGGACCGCCGAAATTCGTCGGAGATGTCCAGCTTGTGCGCGTCGAATAGCAGGATAATGCGATCGACGCGCTCGGCGAACCACTGCAGCACGCCGGTGAAGTCGTAGCCGCGATCGACGCGCTGCTTCTCGCCGGAGAGGATGCCCGGCGTGTCCACGATGGAGATATTCTGCAGGACGGGCGAGTTCACCATGGAGACCTGTAGCCGATTGAGGAAGGCGTTGCCGAACTTACTCAGCGGGCGGAACTGCTTTTTGGGATCAACGACGAGGGCGTTGCCGGGAATGGTGCCCTCCTTCTCGTCGAACATCACCGCGATGAAGCGGTCGGTGGTCGGCTCCGGCCCGATGCGAATGCCGGGGAAGTCCTTCTCCAGCAGGTAGCGAATAAATGTGGTTTTACCGGTGGAATATTGCCCAACGAGGAGGATCATCGGCTTGGCGTCGAAGTCCGAGTCCTCCAGCTTCGGCGAGTGGAAGTCATGGAATTGATATGCCTCCTCGAGGGGCAGCAGCTTGGACCTGTAGATGTTCTTCAGGCCCGCATTGACCGTCTCGTACGTCTCCTGCTTGGCGGTGTCGCGCGTCAACCAGCTGAACATTGTGCACTATCTAGTTTTGATCACTCTCAGTCTCAAAAACAAATGAATTCCTAACTTAATTTATTGGTTAGGAACTTGTTTCAAAGGTTTCAACTCGCTGCTGATGGCTGAGTCGAATTCGATGTGTGAATCGATGTTACCTACATGTGAGTAACCGTTCAGGTTCTGGAAGGCGTTGTAAACTCCTTGCCGACGACTTTATCGCGGGCTGTTATCTATAGTGAGCGCTGCGCGCACACAATTTCGTATGGATGGTGGGCTAGTCGTCCCCGCAGGTTTGAAACACTCATATAAAACGCTAGATGGGTGTATTCTGCGTATGTCGTTGGCAACACGAGACCCGCCGCGACCACGTATCGCACAATATTATTAGCGCTTTGTTGAAGTGTGTTGGAACTTGGAATCGCGGCGCCTGCATTGAAAACCCCCGTCGAGTGTTTGCTTCAATTATGCTTATGCTTCGGTATGGCTATCATGATCCCAGCTAGCATTTCCTGCTGGTCACGGGTGCAACGTATGCAACCAACATTGCACATGCGAAAGAAACAGCACCAACTTACCGTAAAAAACATGAGGATGTAAAGAAAACAGAATTTAAACTTGAAATAAATACGAGCCTGCTTGTTTGATTTCCACCGGAGTGAAATTGTTCAGCTGTAGCATCATCAATACAGTGATTACCGCATTCCGTTGCATCGATAAGTTGCATTATTTCGTGGAATGGTGGGTTTCATCGGAGCAAATCAAATGATTACATTCATTAGCATAATTATGCAAAACGTGCCCACCTTGAAAATTAATTTACAATTTGATGCAATAAAGAAGACGATTGCAAATTACATAATTAGAAGTGCGATACTGGTTACTGTTTAGTGTTATTAAATTATGAACTTGAAACGATGAAGGTGAACAAAATAAGAACACTGAAAAACAGTTTTAATGTAGGCAACTCATATCACATAGCAAGCGATGCAAGGAAGTCTACAAACCGAGTGTCGCGCGAACCACTCACTTTAAGTATTTATTCATCTCTATCTCTTACAGTAACTTTGTAGTACTATTCAGGAAACATTTTGGTTGTTTGTAAAACGTAAACGGTAGGCCTTACACACTAATCGTAACAAAATGCAAGCCAATCGTCTAGCCTCTTTAGTTGAAACACTAAAAACGTCTTATTGCACAGTGACAGTGACAGTTGCACACCTACTGCTTGTTTACCCTCGAAGCTGTGAACTAATCACTAATGGAATGTCATTGGTTTGAATCATTCGTCCTCGAAGCGCACCTCGTTCAAGAGGCCCTCCATGTCTTCGTCCCGCAAGCGCTTCTCATACGAGAGGCCGTCGCCCAAGCTGGAAAAGAGAAACCACACCGGTTGCCTACTCAAACTTGTCAATAGCCATAAATTTGCTCTAATAAACAAGCAGCTAGTTTGTCTACAACTACACTCTTGAACACCTAAGTAGACATTTGGTTAGAAACGAGAGGAAGGGTTGAAAGTTGCTAAGGATGTTGCATGTTGCGGGAGGATGACGCCACAAACAAAATGGTAAACGGCGTCAGATCACCAACGTCACAAATAAAAATGCAAAGCGTTACTTCACAGTTTATTCTCTCAAGTCATTTCGTGTTGCCTTTGTGTATGTTTTGTTCGCATTGCGCATCAATTTGCTCCTTAAATCCAAGACATATAAAAATAGAGTGTACATTTGGTTGCCTACTTAAAAACATCGTGTGTGTACGTGTTTGTGTTAATTTTTACGCTCTCTTGAGACATTTAGAACAAGTTAACAGTAACAGTGGAGGCAGTGCATTTTTATTCCTTTCGTTCGTGTGTGCGTGTTAGTTTAGGTTTACTCAAGCAAGACGCCTCGTTAAGGTGAAAACAAGAAACAAAAGACAAAAAGCAGCGTCGGTTTTTGGGGTTAGTTTATGGGTGTTTTGGCGTTGAGGTGGTTAGTTTCGCTACGCCATGGCCACTAGATGGCGGCTATACCGGCGGCAAATGCTCTGACCTGGTTGGCATGTTCTCCATCGTGTGGTAGGCGCCGATGCCGACCGGCGCGCTCGTCGCGGCCGCCCCACCGGCATTGACATGCCCGCCGCCGCCCCCCGGAGCCGTGGGGTGCACGCGCGTCGGATACTCGAGCCCGTCGCCGGCGCTAACCCAAAAAAATAACAAAAACACATGGTTTGGTTTCAAGTTGCAAAAAATCGCCCTGCACTTGCGCTTGTCGTGTGGTGTGAACATAATGTTAGTTAGTATATATGCGTATGCGTTTTTTGCCTACACACTACGTTTGTCAGCAACTTAGCAACTTTCAACACAAAACAAAGCCAACAGAAAAGTTACAACCTAAAGTCGTTAAACGAACGTGCGAGGAAAGGGAAAAAGTGCGCAAAGCTAGAAATGCATGAAAAACAAGATGGCAGGTGATGTACTCACGTTGTGAACACCGGCAGCAGCCACAGCTTCGGTCTGTCGCCGAACACCTCGAGAAAGTTGCGCCTACGCCCCAGGTTGAAGCCGTTTTTATCCGGGCCGTTGTAAAAGATCGGCGCGCGAAAAGCCTCTAAAACAGTTCAAACCAATGAGTGCTTAACCGCTTCAAAATGGCCGCCACATCGTTAACTCACCAAGAGTTGATCGATTCACGGACACTAAATAAAGGTGATAAAAGAACAGCGACGCCAGACTGATGGCGAACATCACGGCGACGAAGAATAGAAACAGGATGTGAAACCGACCCATGCCGTCCAAATTCCCCTAGAAACATAACCAACAAAAAGAAAATCATGAAAATCACAATCAAACAGGAAACAATCTCACTGTCTCACATAGCACTAAAGACTAAACATTGAAATACTACAGTACAGAGTGGGACAAAGCGTTTAGGACCTTTCACAAAGTGGATGTTCTTCAACGTAACTTCTACTTAGTTTTGCAACTTGGGGAACCTTACCAATGCGTCCGTATTGTGTCGATGGCCCTGGGGAGCAAAAGAACAAAGCAAACATAGAAGAGGTGAGTTCCAGGCGATCAAGGGACGCGTATTGCCAAATGTGGCTTACCTTCCAGAAGGCGATGAAGTATTGTAGCGTCGTCATCGACACATAGATGCAGTACAGCAGCGCATAGCCGAGAAAGAGTATGAAGAACTTGTAGTTGGTGTAGCACACGCAGTTGTTCACCCACGGGCAGTGGTGGTCCATCTTCAGCACGCACTCGCCGCACACGGAGCAGTGATGCGCTCGGTCCGGCTTGATGTGTCTGCACTTTTCGCAATAGCGAGGCGCGCCGGCAATCGTGCAGTTCACGTTCGGCAGGTCCTTGCTGAACCGCTCCAGAATGTTGTTCTGCATTTCCTCATTGTCACAGTGTGTCAGTCTTTCTAACTCTCCTTCTGGTAACTTATACTTTAAGCGATACGTTGAGGTTAGATTAGTTTTCGAAGGATCAATCCACGCTTTGATCGTGCAAGGTATGGATGGATTGACCATCTAAGGTGACCTTTATACTTACAGAAAAGGGCACTCGCCCAATATGTGTGAAAATAGTCTGCATATATGCCCAGACGAACATCACGAAGAAGAAATGATACGCCACCAGGTAAATGATCATCTCAGTGTTGGAATCCACCGTGTCTAGAACCGAGAAAACAGAGTTAAATTGTTTAAACTGTAATTTTTGATGCGTTTTGCGACGACTTACAAATGCACAGTTGCACCACATAGGCGTAATAACTCCACACGACGATGCTCATGATAAACAACACCGGCACCCATTTAATGGCTCGAAGGCACAGTTGGCAGGGGCCCCTCGAGACATCTTTGCTCGCCTCCGGCGCCATTAAGTACGCTTTTCGTCGATCTTTATATTGCAAAAATCACGCACACCACATTCCTTTCGCACTCGTGGTCACGTGCCCGATATTCTTCTCAAATTACTATTATAATTCGCATGTTTTACGCAAGGACCGCACGGCAGTCTCCCGTACTGAGGGGAAATCGTGGAAAATTTGTTGCGCAGCCACTCTGCACTCATTGGCGAGGTCCTCCAGGTGACAGTGACACCAGCGCAAAAGCAAGACTGCTAGTAACTTTTTTGTCAAGGTCAATGCATATCAATAGAACGAAAAGTCCCTAGAAAACTGTAAACCCCGTAAATAATTAAGCTTTTTTAAAGGAGACAAGCATAATACATTAATTCCAGGGAGCCAAGGATTTAATATTTACATAGAAATTAATTGTAAGTATATAAGTAAAAAGATTGAGCCTGTAATCGTAGTTAAATTGATAATATATTTTGAATAAATTGGGATGGTGTTGAATCTCCCGAAAGTAAAAGTCCCTAGAAGTGTTTGCTCTAGTTTGTTTGGAGTTCAAATATTTTATCGCAATGATGAATAATTCCGTGTTATCTGATAAAAGAGATAAAACCCAGTTAAATATTCGTAAGCAACTGATGTAAGTCATAGCGTTTAACTATTTATCAAGTAAATAGCGTTATAATTCATTAATTGCCAAGGAAACAAGATACAAGCGTATCGATTATTAACTTTCTTGAAGACTGAGGACGCACGAGCGCTTGTAAATGGAAACATCGCTTTTCACGTTATTTGGCGATAGAATAATCAATATCTGGCCATTACTAGTACAGGCATAAATTACCTGCGTGGTACAACTACAACTTGACTTTTTTTGAGAATTTTTTTGTGAAGAATTGATTGGTTGTTGTTCATTTGTTTTTTTACTGTAGGCAACTTGTGCGTCATGTGACTGCAAAAGTTTCTAAACTTGGTGCGGCGAAGATTGATGCGTCCGAAAACAGCTCAAAATCGAATAAGAATGAGAAAGCTGCGAAATCGGCGTTGAGCGTCGATCTTGTCCAAGTGTAGATATCCAGATTCGGCCTGTGAGAGTTGCAGCGCAAAAGACAGCTGTTGACCGTGCCCATAAAAACAGAGAGCGAGGCGCTTAGTCACCGCCACACCGCTAGTGAGGACAGCGAGGACAAAGGGGCCAGAAGGACAGAAGTGAAACAGAAGAAAAGGCGCGACAACACAACAAGGCGAGACTTATCGCTGTCGCGTGCAGTAAAAAAGAGGAGAGCAGAATCGTGCGCGATCGTGAAAGATCGTGCGCGCTGCGCTCGCGGGGGCCGTTCTCGTCGATGCGAAGCGCGAGCGTACGTCTACGTCGTCGTCGTCCCCGTCGCCGAGTGAGTGCCGTAGTGTGTGCAGTGCACCCAGGGCCCCGTACCCAGTTCGCAATGTTTTGATCATCGGGATCATAGGCTCGCTCTGTGCTCGCAGCGGGCAGTGTCGCAGGAGATGCCATCGTAAGGAGCAGAAGCAAGAAAACAAGTGAAGTCGTGAAGTCGGCCAGACAAGTGTGTAGCCTGTAGCCGCGCAGGCCGTGCACACGTTCGCCGCTGGGCGATGGCCGCAGCCGGGCAACGGACGCCGTCCACGGCGGCCACCGCCGCCGTCAGATAGTGCGCAGCACCATCCACCTGCCGCCCCCCGTCTCAATGGAGGAACACGCCGGGCACAAGTCGCGCTGCCGTTCGAATTCGGCGCGAGTGCTGCACTTCGATGAGCTGGTGACCGCCACCGCAGCCGCCCCCAGCAACGTCCTACCACATGTCTACGCGCATAAAACCAATGCCGCTAACGTCACAGGTAAATAACCCTTCGCGTGAATTATGCAACTCGCGGGCGCTAAGTGGTATCACTAGCACTAGCACTAGTACTAGCACACTTAGCAGGAGAGCAGCAGGGGCTAGTTCTAAATATTGATAAAACACTTCAACACTAGCTTCTAGCTTTGATAACGCCTAATCATGTGGAGAGTGTAACCTATAACAAATATGCATAGGAAAACACTAAAAACTCTCAAAACCTTTGGTGTTCTGACTTATTGCAGGTCGCAGGATTTCTTGTTACTCTTTACGAGGTAGCCTTTGTTTACGTATTTATGTATTTATGGACTTGGTTTGTTTTCGCTGGTAATCAGTGCAAAACATGAATGATCGTCAGAACGGTCAGAGTCAGCTGATTCCCGATTCCTGCTACGCGCAGTTCTTCCTTCTTATTGCTTCTTTTCATCCTGCTGCAACATGCAGCGCTTTATTTACATACAATATGCGTATTTATAGAATCACCATGCCAAGATCATGACTCAGATGACTCAGAGTTTCTTACCAACGCAGTTTCTTCACCTCGACTTGAAGATGACACTTTGTTCACTTTGTTCACTTTGTTCTTTGTTTCTTTACATGTTCACGCTCTTT
>JARJDQ010016128.1:0-13994 GCA_030264215.1 Geostiba sp. GC000077 | reverse complement strand
CCGAAACAGTGCGAAAGTTGTTTTTAGGTTAACGTTTGCATGCACCACGATCCACAGAGGCGTTCCAAGTGCCCGCAGGAGCAAAATGTTCGCAACCTTGTGCACCGGTGCAATTTGCACTTGCTTGGAAAGCCCCTCATGTAAAACGTGTTCCACGTTAAAAACTTCCGTTTATATTGCCTAATCCTTTTCCTACCTCGATGTTTCCTTAACAGAATGTAAGTGAGATGCGTTTTCCACAGGTTTTTCTTAAACCCCTATAAGCATCAAAGCGCACCGCGCAATTTAATCCGTAAACAAATTCTTGGCGTTTGCATCGCATTCCAAAGCGCAAGCTTACTTTCAGCACCCGCAGGACTTTCGGGCAATGGTGTGCGGCGTATTTTTACTTTTCACACTCCCCGACTCCCCGCAGCTCGTGGAAAATCAGCGCTTTATAAATGCGAGCGCATAATCACGAACGGGGTCAACCATGACCTTACGCTCTGCGAAACGTACAGAGGCCTCGACAAAGCGGCGTCATCGCTATTATCATGCCGGCAACGACGCCACCAGGCCACCACGCAACAATGGCAAATTGATTATGCAACCGCACTCAAAATGGCGATTGGCGACACATCAATAAAACCATATCAATATTTGTGTATCAAGTTGCAACGTAATGATTTGACGGCGGCACTCGATTAATTACACACCTGCAATATGTAATAGGTAATCTTGTAATCTATAATCTATTATTAATGCACAAGGCACAAAGTGGCAACGAGTGCTGCGTGTATGCGGTGCGCATATTTTCCCAACGGCGGCGGTGACGCGATCAATTCGCCAAAGCTGGCAGCCGCCGCCAGCACCACAACCTTGGCATTGAACTAATACGCCGCAGCTTACCATATTACTAGCGGAATACGAAATATAGCCATGTAATAACGTAACTATTTATAACAATAGGAATAGCATACATCGCATGTGGCAGTCGTGCACATCTAAACATTGTCAAGGTGAATGTGAGCGATGTGAGATCATGGATCAACATGATACTATGTTTTTGTTTTTTGCTCTTGACGGTTGTGTTTTTTGTGTTTTACTTGCATTATTGTGATAGGACAAGGTTTAGGCGTGTTTAATTCAAAGGAAATGTTTGGTACATCCAGAAATACCAAGTCATTCTGTTGTAAAGTGGTACAACACGCAACATGAATTTGAAGGTTGTTTTACGTAAGTGCATCGAACGCAATGCCCTGATTTTGAACGTAATGTGTTGCTCGTTGCTCTGCTTACTGCTTTGTTATCATGTGCTTTTGAGCCTTGTTAATTTGCCAACTAGGTGTTCCATTTATTTTCGACAACAATCCGCATCTCATTTGGTTGGTCCTTCGATCCTTGCATTGGATCGTATTCCGCATAACAACTAAAAACTAAAGTAAACTCGAAACTCGAAACTAAAGTAATAGCACATTCTAGAAAAAAAAACATCTCGTTAGAGGATAGCCTGAGAGAAAACAAAAGCTCTAGCGAAGCTTAAATCATCGACCAATAACAAACATCTGTGCCCGTCTTGTTTATATGCTAGTGAGGTTATGCCAATGTTCGCGTTGGTCATTGAGATTGAGCCTGATCTAAATCAGAAACTACGCGTCCCGAAACTTTGATTCACGTGCACTCGATGTGCTTTTAGTCGTCGTTGCGAATGTGGTTCTGATGTGTGGCGATGACCATGGACCACCACACGATTCGAGTGCGTGGCTGTGGCACGGGACAGGGGACACGGGTTCAGGGCGCTGGGGGGTATGCGGCGGGCTGCCGAATGCGTGCTGCGTGCGCGATTTGTGTATCAGCATCACGCATCACCCATCACGCCAATTTACCTTATGTATTATGTTCTGCGACGCGGCGTGTGCGGTTGCAGGCTGCTGCTATCCGTGCGCCGCCGTGTGCGTCTTCCGGGGTAGACAAGCCGGGGGGCCGCTGCCGATACGAGCACCACGAACCCGCGAGCACCGCGCTACGCAACGCGTGGCCGAAATTTCTCGCGGAGCGATGCAATTTTATCGCGCACGTCGTGTACTCGAACTATGCGCACCAACTGCCCGCGAGCGCACGCACTGCGCGAGCGGCCATTTTTACTTACTCTTTCACAACACAACACAAACACAAGAATATGAATACAACCCACACAACACACAACACTTGCTGCACTTTTTCGACTGGTCTTTGGACATGCAGCGACATCTATGAGTCAGCAAGTGTACTTTTATGGTTTATGGCATCAACTTTATGCGTTTATGGAAGTTGGAGTGCGAAACTACGAATATACCGCAAATCCTGGGATTTTTCAATGATTTTAAGGGAGAAACATCAAGTTTACAACTTTTTAATAAGACAAACGCTTAAAAATATACAGCAAATTCAAGATATGTGTTCAAGATATGTGTTGTGACAAAAACTATACCCTGTCGATGTGTCGATGCAAAAAGCCAACTAAAACAAATGCAAAACCAATATCCAAATGGCTTAAAATGCACAGTTCAATCTGTTGTACAACAGTTTTACTTACAAAATAAGCGAATGTTCATTGTCTTCGAGTAGAGAACAGGCACTGCTCAGTGGACGACGGATATCCCCAATGAAATAAATTTAAACGCGCACATTTATTTAATTATCCCCAATTTATGCATTTAAAACCCACTGGTGCTTATGACCAAGTGCACTGATTAAAAGCCATCAGTTCACATGTAGCTTTAATAAATGTGATACAGCCCTAGAGTACATTCATGTGCCAAGCAAAAAATATATGGTCAAAAGATGGATTTCAAAGGTCTGGAAGACTTCACCAACAGTTGGTGGCCGATAACAATATCGTTCTTCATCAGTATAATCGTAGCTATCAGGTAAAGACAAAATTAAACTAAAGAAATACAAATTACCGAGAATAATTCAATGTTTATTAAAATGCACTGTGCATAATGTGCATTATTTGCATAGGATGTATGCTGGTGGAACAAAATGTCCCAACGAAACGCGTCTCGACGGAAAACTCGCAATTGTCACCGGCGCATCCTCCGGAATCGGTCTGCACGTAGCCAAAGAACTAGCCAGACGTGGCGCCCAAGTAATCATCGGCTGCAGGGATGAGAAAAAAGGCTACGAAGCCATCAAAGACATCAAATCATCAGTGATTACAGCCATAGTTGACGTGAAAGCCCTCGACGTCTCCAGCCTCAAGTCAATTCGAACGTT
Organism: Geostiba sp. GC000077; assembly: GCA_030264215.1. Lineage (NCBI taxonomy): Eukaryota > Metazoa > Arthropoda > Insecta > Coleoptera > Staphylinidae > Geostiba > Geostiba sp. GC000077. The sequence goes on along the minus strand of JARJDQ010016128.1, from coordinate 10,757 downwards.
CACTAAGAATATCCTGGAGGACCATCCAAAAATAGATATTCTCATTAACAACGCCGGCATAATCTTCAACCAGCACCAGGTGACTGAAGAAAACCTTGAATTAACATTCGTCACCAACTATTTAGGTCCATTCCTTGTGTCGCACCTGTTGCTGCCTGGATTGAACAAATCGCAAAATGGCCGAATCATCAACCTGTGCGCGACTGCGCACAAACTCGCCACTCTAACCCTGGACAACTTGAACTTCAGCCAGGAGTTTATGTACACAACTGCCTTCGGACAAACAAAACTAGCGCTGATGCTTTTCACCAAGCACTTTGCCAATGTTTTGAAAGCGGCAGGAAAGAACATCACTGTGAACGCAGTGAATCCCGGCTTGGTGCGTGGGACCAACCATTTTAAGATGTCCCCGCTCGGCAACTCCTGGATGGTGAGGGTGTCTACGCTACCATGGACCTGGTTGTTCCTGAAATCGCCGAAACAAGGCTCCCAGAGTGTTGTGTACGTTGCAACTGATCGCAAGTTTGAGAAAACGACCGGTGACTACATCAGCGATTGCGAATCAGAGCGTCCTCATGAACTGGTCAAAGACCAACCATTTTTAGAAGAGTTATATGTCCAGTCATCCAAACTCGCTGGTATTAATCCGCTGAATAAATGATTCACATGGGTTCACATGTTTTAACATTTTGTTAACTTTTGTAATTGCATAATAAATAATGATGATTCGATTGCGTTATAAATTTTGATTTATAGCATCTCTGTGTTTAATTACATGAGTATATTCTTTTCTTGTTATTAAATATATAATATATAAACATCCATTCAATTTATAAAACTTTTACTAAGAGGAAAAAGAAAATTGCTTCTTCAAACATCAAAAAAACAAAAATCACGCTTGAGCAAAAATAAAAATATGTAGTTGTAGAAAGACCGTAAATCAAATAAAAAGCAGCCACGTAAAAACTTGACCTTGGCAAAAATTGCTTACAAATAAAATAAGAAATAAACAAATTCCAATAAATAATAAATTACATGCTTTGACAGTCTAAAATTGTAAGGTAAGGGATTCATTTAAAAACGTTCAGGATTCGGATTTTACTCCCAGTTTTCATTAGCGAATACTTAAATGTGTATGTACTGCATCTCGATTCCCGAATATCCAACATGCAACTTTTCCTGACATTTTCTTATGTTTAGTAATAACATGTGGACAATTATTCAGATAGTGAGGGATTGGGAAACAACAGTATCTCTTATCGCTAGTAGAATTCAATGTGTTGCTTCTCGCACTGAGTACACTGCTGTATGTTGGGTTACATACCAAGGTGATAGTGATAGCTGCAAGCGCAGAAAGCGACGACGGCAGCGACACTCAAGGATGTATTGGAACATCTTCGTACACACTTTCGATATGCGTCAGTGGCGCATCTCCCGCCCCCATGTGCGCGCCTAGACCACCAGGTAGTTCCTGCTGGAGACGGCCTCGACCGCGCGGTTCATGCGGTGGTGGCGGGACAATCGGTATTGCCGCCTTAGGGCGCTTTTGAATCGCGGCTCGCTGCTGTGCGGCCTGCTGCTCATGCGTCGAGTAATACGTTATGCCGCCGGGGGGTTGAAATATTTCAGTTGGTTGACTCTGCAAATTTCCAGATACACATAATTAATTAATAGACAATACGGCACGTGGAAACAGCTGGTGAGTGTGAGGTTAGATTAATTTGTTTGCGTCCAGCTCACCGCCCACTTGACAGAAAGAGATAGTGAGATATTCACTATTTCATTCGTTACCATTGAGCTGGATGTGAGCTGGATGCAAACAAACCAAACTGACATAAGTCCGGGTGCCCTATGTTATAATTTTTAGGTTAAGCGTTACTTACAACTGGATTAAATTGCTGTTGATACTGTTGAAAAGCGCCCTGTGGCGGCGCGTACGGCGGCTGGCCCTGCACAAAGTTGAGCATCGGCGGGCCGTTCGGCTGCGCGATGAACGGCGGCGGCGCCGGCTGCATAAACGGCGGCGGCGGCTGCGGGAAGGGGTTCGCATACTGCGGCGGCAGCGGTGTGCTGGTGACGGGGACTTGGGGCGCGATGGTGGGCAGCGGCGGCGGCGGGATCGCCGGCAGCTGCGGCTGCATGGGCTGTATAATCGGCTGCGGGGGTGGCGCTGATGATTGCCCGCCCTGCGGCGGCGGGTAATCATTGTAATAGCCGTGCGCCGGCTGATTGTAGTTACTGTTCGACGCCTCCGGCAGCGAGCGCTGCCTTATAGAGCTGTAGCGCTTCGTGGAGCCCTTTGGCTCGGCCTGCAGCCTCGGTGGCACCGGTCCTTGTTGTTGCTGCTGCTGCTGCTGGTGCAGAGGCGGCGGATGTCGGCTGCCATGTAGCGGCTGTCTCGCCCTGGGACCTTGCTCGTTCAGCGACATGCGGCCCATGTCCTTGTCCAGGTCAAAGTGTCGTCGATTCGTAAAGTTTCTCGATTGCAGATTTACCTCATCGTTTGCGCTCGGGTGCGATTTGGTGAACTGTCGCGGCTTCGTGAAGCCCCGATAGTCGGAGTCGCGGATTTCACGATTGGGTTTGACGATTCTACCCGTTCCGACGCGTTGGTTCTTGTTGCTATATCTATCGGCGTTTGAATGGTTCGCTCTGGGCGTAAACTCACGTGGTTGCTTGGTTTGATGTGAAAATTGCTCATTTCTACTAGAAACACCAACAGATTAAACAATTATAAAAAGAACTAACCCGGTATACTAAACGTATACGTACGATTCGATGCTATTTTCCGCCGACTGTCGTCCACTACTGTTTGCTTCTTCGGAGTTCGTTCGATTTTGCGTTTCTATTTCTTGAGACTCATCCAGCGAGTCATCTTGTCCGCCATCTTGTCTAGGTCTGTTCTTTTTCACGATTGGTTTCTTCACCACTGGTGGTGCTTTATTATACGCGTCCTCATCCTCCCAGTTACGCGTGTATTTATTGGGACCTCGTCTAAGGCAACAATCATTTATTTAAAGACAAATAAATACATTTCTGTGGCGTTTCGGAGGAACTATAGGGATCACTCACACACCGCCCCAGCGCCAAACGGCCATTCGTGCAAGTTTTGCACCTAAATATTCAAATGGCGCCTATACTTTACACGTAAAATGGGTCATTTGTGCGGCCATGGAGCATACGTTTTATGCACGTCATTTACTTGCATTATATCTAAACAATGTACGGTATAAATTCATGTTCAAAGTCATTAAATTCAAAAAAGAATTCGAATCTCTCAAATCATTCCCAAATATTCATCGTTTGCCATCTTGTTGAAAAGTTTCGAACGACAAATCCAAAACAAAAGCTTTAACTAGCGTTTGCTCGAAGCCACAAAAAGTAATGTTATGTAGTTCCACCGAAACGCCACAGACCCACAAATTTCATAATTACCCATATCGCCTTCTCCTCCTGGCTCGTGGAGGTCCGTCCTCATTTCGTATATCATACCCATAGATAGCGACCAATTCCGACTTACTCTTGGGTGCTTGATCATTATCATTAAACTTGTCATGACTCCATTTTTCCTTCTTATCTGTCCATATCTTCTTTTTACCATCTTTTTCCTTATCTTTTTCTGGGTCTTCTACAGTTTCCTCACTATTGAATTCAGTATAGATGTCAATTGTTTTAGTTGTTTGTTGAAACCAAAACGCCATATTTAAAAAGTGAAACTTACCTGTCTTCAACTGTCCTATCATCATGTTCATAAAAAGTGCCTCGTTTGGGTATATATTGAGGGTTTTTCTTGTCCTCATCATCATCAACCTTCTTGGATTGAACACTTTCCTGCCCATCACCCTCCTCCCTCTCCAGTGTGACACTACCTGAGCCCTCACTGCCTTCCACAGACTCATGATCTTCATGATCTTCATGATCCTCATGATCCTCATGATCTGGCTCATCTGGTTGTCCATTATCACCTTCAGCATCACTGAAGCCATCAGCACTATCATACTCTGAGGGATTCGTTGACGTCTTCTTCGTGCTCTCGGGAGACTCCACCGGAGCCTCTATCGCCTCCTGCAAAGCAATCATTTTATTAGCACCACATTGGCATAACCACATTGGATAACTAGAACTAGAAGTACGTTAAGATGCAAGTCTTGCGATGTGACCATCTCGCCGGCACAATGCAAACTAGACCGAACCCAAGTCACGAAGCAATGACCCGCTTTTTTCGTTGGTTCGTTGCTTGTTCGAAACTGGGTGAAGAGTAATTGGCGATCGTGTGCGGTCATAGCTCGGCATGAATCCGATTTTTCGACTTTCTAGAAATCGTGCGTGCAGACTCACCTCACGGCTGGAGGCCGGCACCTCGTTGTCGGCGGGCGGGTCCTCCTTCGTCACGACGGCATCCACGGCTGCCACAATGGGCTTATCGTCGCTATCGCCCATTATTTACGTGTGATGGATGTTAATTGGCGATGCAAATGTGTAGCCGTGTAGCACTAGGCACTTGCAAACTAGTGCTCAATACTCACTAGTGTTGTGCTAGTGTCGGCTGCGGACCAGCGGTGAACGTTGTAGTACTTGTAGCAGGCCTGTGGCCTGCGGGGCGGAGTGGTGTCTGAACTGAAGACGGGAGGGACGATGGAACCATGGATGGAACACAACCATGGAACGATAGAACGAACTGTGATCGCGTAATCAACGCACGTCCCATTCGATTACCGGGCGCTTTGCATGCGAAGGAGGGAGACGCGCGATGCGATTACGTGTGCGAACTAGGTGTGGAAAGCGATTTAGAGGTTAGGTATAGTAGACCTAGTGCATCATGAGAGTACTAGAAATTCGAAAAATTGCTGCCGAATGCTGTGGGTTGTGTCCGCTAGCCCGTTAGCTAAATAGATATGATCCAATTCAACAATTCAGATGTTTATGTCTTTAATTACTTGATATTAAGGTTATTAACTAACTTAAAACTTGAATTAGAGTAAACTACATATTGTAATGGTACACTTCTACACAATACGCTATGCCGGGTTTACTTGTAACAAATCTGCTATATAACAGATTTTTTATGAAATTCGCCGTAATATCCTGAATATTTCCCGAACGCGTGATTTTTTTCTAAGTCTCTTTGTGGATTCGGATAGCCAATAAGACGCTGTTTAGAATGCACCTCGTTGCAACCCTCTCAGAGGCTCAGTTCCATCAATGTTACATGTAACTAGCAAATTTGTTACAAGTGTAAACTCGCCTTTACATTAGTTACATCCTTTATTGAAACGTCCGTTATGTTTAAAACTTATTTCCTACATTTTGTTGCAACATTGAGCTGAACATGTAAAGAAGACACAAACACAAACCAACGCACAAACGAAGAAATCGATAGAATTTGAACATTCTTCCGAATTTTTTCAAAAAGTTTGCTTTTCTTTAATGTTTGACTTCATAAAACGCTTAGTATTGATCGCACCAAGCAATAGTAACATTGGTAACCGATAGTTACCATTGTTTATAAATGACCACACAAAAAATATGCGTCTATTAAAAAATGCTCACATAAACATTCGTATTTTATCGATTTAACGAACAGAACTTTCAGCTCCCAATGGTTCCGATGGCTCCGATCGCCAATACAAACAAACATGTACAATGGGCTTGTTTGGAAAGCTGGCGCTGATATTAGGCATCCGTAAAAAGGAAGTAAACGTCCTTGTGATCGGCCTCAACAACAGCGGCAAGTCCACCGTGGTCAATCACTTCAAGCCAGAAGATGACAAGACCGAGGAGATCGTGCCGACCGTCGGCTTTAACGTCGAGAAGTTCCAAAGTAAGAAACAATATCGCACCTCGCACGTAACGTTACTTTCAGACTTCTTTATAACGTCCTAGATCAAAACTTATCTTTCACGGCGTTCGACATGTCCGGCCACGGCCGGTACCGTGACCTCTGGGAGCACTACTACAAAGATTGCCACGGCATCATCTTCGTGATCGACAGCAGCGACCGCCTGCGCCTTGTGGTGGTGAAGGACGAGTTGGACACGCTGCTGCAGCATCCGGACGTGTGCAATCGCAAGCTCCCAATTCTATTCTACGCGAATAAGATGGACTGCAAGGATGCGCTCAGCAGCGTGAAGATCGCCGCCGGCTTGGGGCTGGATAAGATCATGGACAAGCCGTGGCACATATCGGCGAGCAATGCCATAACCGGCGAGGGACTCCAAGAGGGCGTCGAATGGCTGACGCAGCAGATACGCGAAATCATTATGCGAACCAATTAGCACTAACTATACCTAACCCTAACATAAGTATACCTACATACTTTACAGACTTTACTTACTTTGTTGATGCAGACGAGAATCGAGCAATATACAAAAAATCTTTATTCATCGCATTGTCAATTGTCACAACGTATAAGATAGATTTACTTGGGGAAAGATAGATTTACTTTGGGAAAGAATGCTATTCCATCGTCATGTGATATTCATATCGACAGCTGGCACCTGCGAGCTTCCATTTTGAATTAGTGTCGGTGCAGCCGGAAGACCCGCATGTATTGCCGGTGGCATGCACTTGGCAACCATCCCATCGTTCGTTATCCGCACCTGCGCCAATTCGGTGATGGAGGTCGGCAGCAGTCGTATGAATTCCTGTTTCTTCAGTCGCGCATCTCGTGCATTGTCCTTTCTCCACTCATGAACACTTCGTTTGGCTTTGGTTACACAAGGACTTGGTCTCGACACGATTCGAGTCTTCACCTGCATGGGGAGGTTATGCATATGAGGAGGGTTCCTGCTGTAAGCATGATCCAGTGTATGTGGCGTGGGTAATTCATTCCCCTTGATTCCTAAAGTTTTATTGTTGATGTCCTGCGGTGTTAGAATCTTGATGGTGGACATTTTCAGAATGCTCCTGGGCGGAGTGTCACTACTAGTGCTCGCAATCGCTGCATCTACAAGAGGTGCTGCCACTTCGTCAACAAGATTCAATTGTTTCGCGGGCTGCTCAACCGGCACCGTTTTGGCCATTTCTTTCTGTTCTTTCGGCGGCTCTGGCGTATACGGCGATAGTTGGACATTATCCACTACCTTGGCCAGACCTGGCAAACACGGAGACTGGTTACACTGGATATCTGTTATTCGATCTTCGCTTACCTTCTTACCAGGCACGGTCGAAGCGGCGCGCTTCTTCACTTTATCCGGCTTCTTGCCACTTTTGCGTGGCATTGGCGGCACTGGGTTCGTCGGCGGTATTGCCGGTGCCGGTGGCACTTCCTGCGGCAGCATTGCAAAGTTGTAAATGGCGCGTTTGGCAATCATGTGTCTGTACGAATGCAGTGAGACGGGCTTCATCTTACTGAAGTCGTAAAACTTCTCCTCCTCAACAGGTGGCACGTAATCAGCAATTCGCACCTTGAGTTTCTTCGGTCGATACTTCAAATTTACCGGGACGATTTGGTTCGCTTTGAGGACATGGCCCAAGTTCCGCAGAAAGAGGGTTTGATCGGTGCTTTCGACGCCGACGAAATCTTTATGTGTAACTTGCCCCTGCGCATTCGACTTGATTTCATGCTTGGGCTCGAGTAAAAGCCTCTGCAGGAAGTTAGCCTCATCCAGGCGCATCTCATCGACACATCCAAGTGTCTCTAGCAATGTCGGCACTGGGGCGTCTTCGCAGGGAGCAATTTCCTCCTCAACTTTGATCTCAAATGGTTCAAACAAATGCATACTCTCCACATCCGAAAACTCCTCACAGTCTTGTTCACCTACAATTGGTGTTTGGTCAATCTCAGCAATCGTGTCTTTCGCTTCATCAGCGATTCCTTGCTCATGCACTTCAGCAGTAACCACCATCGTAATGCAAGATTCTTCATCGCTGATATCTTCGTTGATACGCGGCTTGCCCCCAAACTTAGTCGTGTCGAAAAACGACTTCGGCAACAAATGTCGAATCGTCTTATCAGTTTCCATGCGCAGAATGCGCACATTCACGCGCCGCGTGACCTTCCTACACGTCATGCGCACATGCTTCTTGAGCAACTTTTGAGTTGAAAACACCTTGGAGCAGAAAACGCAACGCAGGTGCACCCTGCGATGGCGAATGAACCCGCCCTTATTTTCAAACACCTTGTGACACTGGTCACAGATGAAGACCACCTCCTCATCGGCCACCTGAATGAGGCTATAATCCGGCTGATAATTCGATTCCTGGCTCATGTTTAGCATGTCAGCCTCATCCTCCTCCTGTCCAATTGGCTCCTCAATCAGTTGAGTGTATTCAGTGTCAATCGGCGACGCAAGCTTTGAATTGTGCGACCAGTCCGCAACTGCGAGATTCTTCGTTGGTGTTCGATGCATAACCTCCCCTAGTGTTATCAGAGGTTTCTCTTTCTCAGAGATTTCTTTTACAGGCGTGCTAGACGTTGCAGTTGTGAACTTTATCGGTGATTGTTGTGCTGGATGCAGGATAGATTTAGTGGGCGTCGTCTGCGGAAACTGGAAGGAACTCTCAGGCGCCAATGCTGGAAGAGACGCAACGACAGTCTGCCCGGACGTCATTGATTTGATCGGCGATGGCGCGATACGCAACAAGCCCAAGGAAGACGTCACCAGCTCCTTGAGCTCTTTCGGCGTCGTCGGCATAATGTCCGGAACATCCATGCGTCGATTGATATCATCCACGTTGTCATGTGGAAGTGGGCGTTTTCTGAACTTCGCGCGTCGTCGAAGCCTGCGGCTCAGATTAACAATGTATCGCTTGACAACATCGTTCGTCAGTTTCACAGTCACATGGGGTAAGGAACTGTTGCGTATTGATTCGGGTAGCTCTATATTTGGATATTTCGCTTGCAGTTTACGAATACTAGAGTGTAGCTTCGGATTATCGCTGGGTTGAGTCAACATTGTGCATGTTTCCGTTTTAGTCTTGTCCGTTGTCTTCTCGTGAACCTCAGTCTCAGATTCCTCTCGAGATTGTATCACAGTTTCAGTCATTGGGGGCTGGTCGTTGCCTGAATTGGACGACGACTCGGTGCCGAATATTTCGTCCTCGTTGCAAATTGATATCCTACAAGTTGCATCAATCGCCGCTGCTCGCTTCCCATGCTGTGGTGTCGTAGCAGTCTCTGGATTTTTTTGGGGCGAGCTTTTCTTCTTTTTTTCAATTGGCAATGTACTGCCCTCGAAGTCGTCCGAGTTTTGGACGAACTCCTTCGATTTGTACTGTTTACGCTTTTTTCCTTTCTTAATTACAGCTTTTGTTTTGTCATTTTGCTTGTCAATTGGCGTCTTTGGCGCAGGCGTACTAGTTACCTCATTCTGCAGGGAAGGCGAGTCGTCGTCGTCGTCCCGGGCGGTGATGTCCATCGAAATGGCGACCAATTCCACCTCTTCATCATCGTCGACATCGTTGGTGTCGGTGACGCTGCCGGTGGGTGCCGGAGGCGGTGTTGAGTTATCGCGTCGCAGCTCCGCTTCGAGCCGCTCCCGTTTGCGCTGCAGCTCAAAGTTGCGTTGGATGGCACTGCGGCGATAGTCGTAGTTCTCAATCGCGCGCTTCAGACATGCACGGCATATCGACGAGAGCAGTGTGTCATTGGGATAAATCTAAAAGCAGTAAAAGCATACAAATTCTCTGTATATCCACAACCGGAAACGATCGACATCCGTTACACTCAAATAAGATGCCAGTGCTAGTGTCAGCCGTTAAATGTAAACGCAAAACTCACCCTAATGCCAGTCATGATCTTTACAATGTTGCGATATTCGGCGGCGAAGGGCGTCTTCTCGCTGCCGACATCCACCAAATCGTTGCTGCTGCTGCACAGGCGGCAGGCGAACAAATCGGCATCCATCGTCGTCATTTTGTTCGTGCTTATTAGTCCACGAAGCTATGAGCTTACAAGGGCGTTTTCCCGCTGAACACAACATCCACTGACATCCACAAACGGATCGACGAAGGCTGGGGCTGGACTGCTTGATTCCGAATTCCGTTGAATCTTGGTACCCTTGGAATTTAGCGGAATTTAGTGCAACTTGGAGGTTAAACACGGACGACACGGCCGCAATCTGGCGCAATGTCAGTACTATGTCACTCAGTTGGCGCGTCGGCGCGTGAATTACGAATGGCGCTCGTGTCGCTCACCACACCGGTTTAAATACTCGGGGTGGGAGCAAAAGAGAGCACAAATATTAACCCAATCAAAGCTCTGCAACTTGCAGCCTGCAAGCTCTACTGGCGCATGCGCTGTAGCAACATTTGCCTGCACATTCACACCAACAGTGAAATCCACTCACTCATCTGTGAAATATGTGTATGTATCAGTTATCATCGCAAATTCCATACGGATAGGAATAAACTGCTATATGAAAAATAGTATTTGGTACATCTAGGGAAGAAAGGGGGGTTTTGAATCCCGCCGGCTGATTGCTGTCCGACCGAAGGGAGGGCAGCAGACAGCCCAGGGATTCAAAACCCTTTCTTCCTGAGGTGCACTCAATATTTTTTCGCCTCTTGAATTGCTTATTAACTCTTAAAAATTATATTGTATTTGTTGACCAGTCGCGCCATCTTTACGCGAGGAATAGAAGCAAGGCGCATGTAAACTTAGAGCGCAGACCATTGTTTGAAATAATGGAAATAACCTTAAAACTGAACACTGCACTGAACAGCTGAACACTGAACACCTGTCGCAACACCACAAGGGAACACCTACTATAGATCCACAGAACCACAGTGACTAGGGATGGTGAACTATGAACTGA
>JARJDQ010016123.1:0-19331 GCA_030264215.1 Geostiba sp. GC000077 | reverse complement strand
GCGCATACATATTGCTCATAGTGACATATCACTAAAATTTAAATAATTTCTATAGAGCCGTTTTAGAAATATACCCCGTAAACATATTTTTCTTATCCTTTACATGTTAAATTTGTTTAAATTATCTTCGTTCACAGACGGAGAAATTTTTTTTGTGTTAAAATAATCTTCTTAAAATTGTCTGATTAGTACGACTGCAAAATTTCATTAAATTCTATCGAAGGAAGTTAAAACGCTCAAAATACCTTAAGACGCCTCAATGGTGAATTTGGTGTATTTGGTTGCCTATAATAAAAAAAAATGTCGGATTTAACGCAATGTATATACACAATAATGTTATTCATTTTAAATATTGCAATTAATCAACAATAGCTCGTGTCGCGACATGTTATAATTTATAAGTAATTATTTAAAATGTCTACAATATAAATCCGTGGTATCGTTTTGCCGTAGGATTGTTCGTAATTTCTTGTCTTTTCGGTGTTTCCTCGTCTACCATTGGCCAACATGTAGCGGAGGGGACCGCGTCGAGCAAGTTGATCAGCTCAGTTGATCAGTATCGAGGCGTTGATTTGAATTTATGATGAATGTAAAAGCTGTGTGTGTATATCCATATAAAATGAATGCTGGTCACCATGGAACATCAACGACGCTTTCATCGAATAGACTTTAATAACCAAATAATCCTCATTCACAATTTAAGTTACAATAAACAATAATTGTGCCTTGATTGTTGTACAAAACAGTGTTTACAAATGCTCAAATGCTTCACTTTGACTACTTGTCCGTTCTAAAGCTAAATTCTAAATTTATACAAAATTTACAAAGTTTACAGTCGCCCTCAGAGTTGTGTAAAAATCTGGAATTGTCGAAAACACGGGAGCATCACCATCTTCGTGCATCTTCGTTTTCACAATTTCTTTAGGAAGCTTCTTTTCTTAGTCAGTCTCGTTTTCTAACCTCGGATATCCCGCAACCCTATCCATAAAAACCGGAATAACTAATGAATCGTAATCGCGTTTTGGTTAATATCAAAAGTCTTGTCTATACCTTTCAATAGTGGTGTGGAGAATATTTATTGGTTAGTTATGAACGTTTAAATTTGGCATGTATTTCATAGCGTGTACTTGATGTCGCTCTTTGTCTAAGACTGCTTGCGGACTGCGCTGCGTGAAGAGCGTCACATCGCGGTCTTCCTTGGCTTCGACGGCCCTGCCCCAGCGATCGTGGGTGCCGTCGCCGGTGCGGATCACACGCGCTTTGATTATCTCCGGAGAGACGCTCTTCAAGTCGTAGGCCTGGCCGATCATGGCCATCAGGTCGATGAATGCGGCGGTGGTGTTGGTCCTGTAAAGGCCCAGCTCAGAGGTCTTATAGTCCCACGGGAAGGTGTGATGGAAGTTGTGCCATCCTTCGCCCATCGCTATTATGGCAACCAACCAGTGATCAGCGGGATTGATGGTACTGTAACAACAGGTATTACTTCCTGATTAATAACCATAATACAACCAAATAATATTTGTAATATCATCAGAATATGATTTTATCAATATGGCATTTGGGAATAATGATAGTTGTTAGCAACACTCACCAATCATAAGGTTTCGCGCCGTACAAATGCCCCACCGAATTAATCAACCATGTGGAATGGAGGGTGGTCGTGTAGCGGAGGAGATTCATGAAGAACGCGTTGTAGAACGTCTCGCCAAAATAGTACATCGGGATGAAGAGAGGCAGAATGAAGCAGATGAGCGGCATCAGAATAAGATAGTATTTCTTCTGATAGTAAAGAACGGGATCGGCGTACAGGTCGCTCACGTCCACATTGCAGCCCTTCTTCTTGATATCCGGATGCTTGCGCTCCAGCAGCCAACCAACGTGGGCGAAAAACAAGCCGCGCATGGCGTTGTGCGGGTCGGCATCGGTCTCCGAATATTTGTGATGCATGCGGTGGTCTCTTGTCCATTCAATGACGTCATTCTACAAAAGACATGAAAGTATTAACCTAGGAAAACTGGACAGTTGTCATCAAATCATACTTGGAAAGCAAGTGCGTCGCACATGGCCAGGAAGATCCTCAGCGGTAATTTTGCTTTGTACGATTTGTGCGCCCAGAGTCGGTGGGCGCCGGCTGTGATGCCTAAACTTCCCATCCTATGGAGCAGGACGTCTGAAATAGAGCTACGCGTAAACGTAAGCACGTAAGCAGACATGCTAATAATTCGCAAGCGCCTCTTTTCAATGAGCCTGTTGCATAAAAATGTTTCAGGTTGGAGTGCATAAATCGCAAATCTTCATGAAGCTGAAGTAGCTTAGTTCTAGAGTCGTCGCTCTATTACTCGTAGGGTGATATGGCCAGGGTTCGGGTCTCAGCCACGGAGACTCCAGTATTACAAATAATAGAATCCAAGATTTTGCAAAAAATCTACAAGACGTTTCAAGAAATATGCACAAAATATTATACACGAAAACATATGGAGATTAAACTAAAATGTGGGTGTCACCAGGAAATTCCACGGGGTCTTGCAACAAATTTCGTATATACCATCTTGTCACATAGTATACAGGGTGTTAGTTTATAGCAAAACAAATTACCAAACCAAATCTCCTACAACCACCATGCATCCACATATACAGCGTGTCACAAAATAAATTGTACAGGGTGTTGAAACAAATATCGTTACAATATTTTACACGCGTGCAAGAACTACATATAGCAACGCTTGAAACAATTTGAAAGTGGACAGGGTGTCACAAGAGAATTCTTCTGGGTGTTGCAAGAATTTTCGTCCTATCTTGATTAAATTTGGTACACCGATAGCCTATGATCATCTGACATCAATCTCCCACCGTAACAGAGATACAGCCTGCTCGTTTTTTTTTATTATACGTGGGCGAGTTATTCAGATCGCAGTCGCATGTGAATTAATAGGATGTTGTTAGTTGTAATACTTGCAGAACAGAAAGGTTTTGATCTGCGCTGAGGTGAACATCAGATAGCCGCCCCACAGGGCGGCCATATGCAGGTAGACGAAGAAGATAATGTTTCGCCATACGAAATGAACCTTGACGGGCTGGTGTTGGCGCTCGGCGGCGGATAACTCCACCGGAAGATAATCGTCGTTGTTCTCCCGCACCTCCGCCGGCACCGCCATGTTCGTTAAGTGCGGCGGCAGCTTATTTTAGCTACAACCAAAAACATCCCCATTAGAAACATAAATCTCAAACAATACGGCGATTCATTAAAAAGTGTGCTTAAACGTTGAATTTATAGTCAATGTTATCAGCAAAGAAAAAACTCACTCTTCAGGTATCTTTCCAAGATTTATCCAGGGATGCACAAACCGCAACTTGTGTTTTGCTGCGAAAGCCAATGGAATTGTTAGCACTAAATTTTGAATTCTTGGAATTTGGAGTGCCGTGGCAGCACCCAATGCGAATTGCGATCAAATTGTATCTATATCAGCCTCCGCTTCTATATACGCCGGCGAGACAGCGACGCGCATGGCACCACTACTTGCAAAACAATGGGGTACATGAGCATACAATGCATACATATTAACAATGCATACACTTTCACTTGAAGTGTTCGAGAAATCGCATGCTAAAGGTTGGAATTTACATTGCGGTTTATGGAAAATTTGTTAAGCATTTGTGGATTACCCACACAATTCTGATGAATACATTTGATTTTAGTTTGCAACAAATGAAGCACGATATTGAATTCTTATACCGGGTTTACACTTGTAACAAATCTGCTATATAACACAGATTTTTTGATGAAATTCAACGTAAAATCATGGATATTTTCCGAACGCGTGATCTTTTTCCAAATTTTTTTGCGGATTCGGATAGCCAAGAAGACACTGTTTAGGATGCACCTCGTTGCAAACCTTTCAGAGGCTCAGTTCAATCAATGTTACATGTAACTCTAACAAATTTGTTACAAGTGTGAAGCCGCCTTTACATTGTTTCGCAATCAACCCCGATTTTACCAAAACTGGATGGTCTTATGGATAAAGTACAAGCAAAGTGCCGCCTTCGGTCGCCGGTGGCACTGTCATCGAAAGTGGTGGGGGCAGTAAAAGTGGTCGGGGGTTTATTGTTGAAACCGCGAAAACTAACTACTCAAATGCAGACGTCGCTTCCAACGTATGTAATCAAGTTTTCAACTCATAAATTCTCAGAATTCAAGTTTCATGATTTATGCATTAATAAAATGCATTTTGAACTTGTAAACTTGGCGACGAATCGTGTTTTATGTTTTATGCATCAGCACGTGCGATGCATATGATGAAAAGGCTAGGTTAGTTTAAATTGACTGCAGCCCTCCTGGGGCTGCACGCTTGCGGAGCATGCCGTCTCGCCGCGGCGTATTAAGTAAAGTTACTACTTTACTACTTTACTACATTACTACATTACCACTTTAATTATTAAAGAAATATATTTTGACTGTAATATGTTCCTAACAAAAGCCCTTCATTAAAATGATTGGCTTCGCGGCGAGATGGCGGCGGCAAGATGGCTGCTAATTTCATATCGTTCTTTTGAAGATGGAGGATTAGTGATCACCAGGTTTTCAAAGGCCTCGAAGATTTATGACCGGTGCATAACAATAGAATGCGAGCGAGCGAGCACTGGTCACTAATCCTCCAGCTTCACAAATTCCATATACCATAAACATCCACTTAGAGTTATTAAATATTTAAGTACCTATTTGAGAATTGTGACTCATTTCTATGGCGTGTTATGGATAGAAGAATATATTTTTACGGGCTTAAATGAGGCATTAAAAAGAATAGTAACAAATATTTCTGAAACAAGAACTCTCTAATAATAATGCAAAAATGTAATTGAAAATGACTTTTTTTTTCTTCATTGTAATGCAAATTTTCGACGAGAACATAAAGTTTTAAAAAATGCATTAAAATCTAAAAGTATGCACGATACTGATGCATAATCAAGTTTTCAACTTATACATTCAAAATACAAGTTTTATTAAAACAATGCATTTTGAATTAGAACTATGAAACATGGGGTATTCATAATCCTGTTTTGTGAATTAACGATTACTAACGGCACGTGCGAACCTTAATCGCATAGGTTCGCACTAAAATTGGCGGATAAACGCCAAGTAACTGTGTAGTTTATATCAAAATCATCAAAAGGAAACGATAATATTCATACCAAAATGCTGAGAAAGTCTTCGTTTGGCCTCACGAGGTCCTCAAATTTTGAATTTTTCGGTTACAATGTTACAAATGACAAATATTCATAATAACAAAATTTTTTTATTATGCACATTTGCAACCCAATAATTCCGAATTTGAGGACCTAGTGTGGCCAAACGAACAGTTTCTCAGCATTTTTGGAATCAAATATCTTTTGACATAAACTACAAAGCGTTTTTCCACCTATTTTAGTCCACCCTGTATACTATTACATCTTCTATACCTATATCTTCCTCTTCATTTTGTTAGCCATGAATATACGAGCACTTCGTGCATTCAGCGTCCTAAGAATAATGAGCCTCGGTTCGGAACATGCGTAAACATCAGAAAACTGGGCTGGGTTCTGGGTCCATTTAAAATACATGGTCACCAAGGTACCCCCAACGACATTATTCACCAAACAAACTTTATTAATAAAAGAATCCCCATTTGGACAACATATTATTGTTATTTCAACATGTTCCTAATTCATAATTTAATATTATTCAGTAACAATCACAGAATTGTAGAAATCTGGAATTTTCGAAAACACGGGATCACCTTCGGTTTCATAATTTGTTTAAGAAGCTTCTCTTTGTGGTCAGTCACGATTTAAAACCTCGGTTGCCCCGCAATCCTACATCCAGTATTTCTAATGTTAGTAATGTATCTCATACATTATATTGGTAATGAATGATGCAACATTGTATCATTGCATCATTGCGTTTTGGTTAATGTTGGTAGTATCCCATTCTCCAAATTCCTCCATGTGTCCTGCCTATACCGTTAAACATTTGTATTGCACACACAAATGTTTAACGGTATAGAAGCAGGACACATGGAGTTTATTTGTTAGTACTGTGTATATTTGGTATATCTTTTAGGTCGCTCTAAGTCTACAACTGCTTGCGGTGCGTGATGAGCGTCACATCACGGTCCTGCTTGGTCAGATCCTTATTGGCCCAGCCCCAGAGATCGTGGGTGCCGTCGCCGGTGCGGATCACGCGCGACTTAATTATCTCCGGTGAGACGGTCCTCAGGTCGTAGGCCTGGCCGATCATGGCCATCAGTTCGATGAATCTGGCGGTAAAGTTAAAGTCGTATCGGCCCATCTCCGAGGACTGGTAGTCCCATGGAAAGGTGTGATGGAAGTTGTGCCATCCTTCGCCCAACACGAACATCGTAACCATCAAGTTCTGCGCGGGATTGATGAAACTGCAATATAGCAAATCGACATGCATTCATCACTTGGTCTCAATCTCGGATACGATGCCGCATTAACAAAGCATATAGCAATGATAGTTGTTAGTAACACTCACCGATCGTAAGGTCTCTCGCCGTGCAAGTGTCCCACCGAGTTCACCAACCATACGGAATGGAGGGTGAAAGTGTAGCGGAGGAGATTGATGAAGAATGCGTTGGAGAACGTCTCACCAAAGTAGTACATCGGGAAGATGACTGGGAGAATGAAGCAGATGAGCGGCATTAGAACCATAAAGTATTTCTTCTGATAGTAAAGAACGGGATCGGCGTGCAGGTCGCTCATGTCCACATTGCAGCCCTTCTTCTTGACATCCGGATGCTTGCGCACCAGCAGCCAGCCGATGTGGGCGAAGAAGTAGCCGCGCTTTGCGTTGTACGGGTCGGCATCAGTCTCCGAATATTTGTGATGCATGCGGTGGTCTCTTGCCCATTCAATGATATCATTCTACAAAAGACATCAAAGTATTAACGTAGAAAAACTCGACAGTTGACATCAAATCATACTTGGAAAGCGAGTGTTTGGCACAGGGCCAAGAAGATCTTAAGCGGCAATTTTACTTTGTACGATTTGTGCGACCAGAGTCGGTGGGCGCCACCTGTGATCCCCATTATTCCTAACTGAGAGAGCAGAAGGTCTGAAAATACGTTAGGTTTTCATTAATGGGTATTAGTTTGGATTAGCGTGTGATTAGTTGGAGGTACTACTTACAGTACAAACTGGTTTTGATCTGCGCGGAGGTGAACATCAGATAGCCGCCCCACAAGGCGGCCATGTGCAGATAGGCGAAGAGGATGACGTTCCGCCAGACGATCTCCATCTTGACAGGGTGGTGTTTGCGCTCGGTGTCGGACATCTCCACCGGAAGAAAGTCGTCTTCGTGCTCCCGCACCTCCGTCAATACCCCCATTTTTTTAACGAGCGGTGGCATCTTATTTCAGCTACAACAAAAAACATGCCCTCTAGAAACAAATATTTCAAAAAAACATAAAAACTCGACCTTAAAGTTGATTTTTAAAGTACCCAACGTCCAAGATTTGGCGCAAATTATATAGGTACAGTTGATCGTGTTTGGGATGAGTCGATGAGTAATAGTTATTTATGTTTCAAGGCAGTAATGCATTTTCATTACGAATGTCGAGTAATAATATAGTAAATTGAGCACCTAGGGCCGTAAATAACAAGTTACTATCATCAATGTCACGAATGTTACAACAAAACGCAATAGATAATCTTGAAAACTTTGTATTTTAGTAGTCGAAGAAAAAGCACTGCTTACAGCTTCACTCACCCTGCAAGCTTGTTTCCGAACTGGATCCTCACATGCATAAAATCGTACTTTCTACATTAGCTATACAAACTTCTAAATGAACTTTGTGTAATATGGGATACAGTGTTTTACTGTAGGCAACCCAACTTACACCAAATTGACTATAGATGCCTTTTAAAGTCTTCAGCTTTTCAACAATGTCGAGTCAGTCAACCGTCAATCATTGGTGTCATCACATTTTGACTCTGGTATATTCACTAGACACAAACACTAATCCAAGGATTAGATTGATTGCAATATGGGCAACGAGTTATACTCTTTATTTCTCTTTGCGTAAATATTGCTCTGATGTAATGCGCGAACGTGCGAATGATAAGAGGAAGCGAACAGATCTCCAAGTGGCAAAAAGTGACTACAACTCACTGGGATTCAATGTGTAGTTAGTTAGTTACTCGTATCGCGTGCGTTTTGCATCGCACTGCACTTTCTAATAAGCTTAGGTTAAATTTGTTACAGACACAACACTGAAATATTCCTTATTGAAGCAAATCCATACAGCATACAAACGCATGGATGGCATACATGTGTAGGTACTGCATGTCTATCTAATGCATGTACTTTATGAAATTAGTCTCTTTCATTGTGAGACACGATAAGAATCGATAATCGATGTTATAATCCATAATTAGGTACTATTATGCAAATGTTATGTAATTATGAAATGCCCTGGTGATGGAATAATAAAATAATTACTATGTTTGACGTTGGAAAATAATTATGCTAAAAGTCCATCAGAATATTTCCGCTTTCTTATAATACTTTTTTCTTGGTTCCACAATTCGTTGTTAATTTCGCTTAATTCAAAAAACTCACTTTTCACTTTGTTGTTATCGCTGAAAATCTTCACGGGGTTTATCCACAGATGCCGATTTATCAACAAAGTGCAACTCGTAGTTTGTTGCGAAACCAATTCGGATTAGCACACGAGTTTGAATTGCTGAAAATTTTGTGAGCTTTGTGCGCGAATCGCGATCAAATTCGATCCGTATCTGCCGCCGCTTTTATACGCCGGCGCACGACAGTTTGCGACCCCCACCCGCATAAACAATGGGATGTCCTTGGCTAGAAGGATGCTCCTCCAAAATTATTCAAAAATCAAAATAGAATATGGAAAATTAATAAAAGAATAAAGCCGAAGCTTTTTAAACGTAAAAAACACATTTTAAACAATTAAAACATGTTTTATACAGGTGCGGAAGAGAAAACACGTTTTAAAAAAATGTTTTAAACAGGCGGAAGAAAAAACACGTTTTAAACAAATAAAACCGGTTTTAAACAGGCGGAAGAAAGAACACGTTTTAAACAAATAAAACGTGTCTTAAACAGGCGGAAGAAAAAACACGTTTTAAAGAAATAAACACGTTTTAAGGAAATAAAACTTGTTTTAAACAGGTGGAAGAGAAAACACGTTTTAAACAAATAGAATATGTTCTAAACAGGCGGGAGAAAAAACACGCTTTAAACAAATAAAACTGGTTTTAGACAGGTGGAAGAGAAAACACGTTTTAAACAAATAAAACATGTTTTAAACGGGCCGAAGAAAAACACATTTTTAGCAAATAAAACATGTTTTAAACAGGTGGAAGAGAAAACATGTTTTAAAGACAAAAATCACGTTTTAAACTTAAAAAATTGTTTTGTTTAATTTTAAATAATATGTTTTTTAACAACCCTGATTGCCTTGCAATGAGAAATCATCGTCGATAACACTTCTTAAGAACAACTATGCAATGAAAAATACAGGGTGATTAATTAGTCGCGACTTTAAAAGGAGATCAATAAAACCTCCGGGGATAAGTCGCGATGAAACACCCTGTATACATGTGGCAACACGGCAGAACTCGAGCTTTAAATAAAATACGAAATAAATCATTTTTAGAAGTTAATTCTAATGTCAAACCATAGATAAATAAACAAGTTAAAATCGGCAACTGCTGTAACAAAGTCTAGCTTCACGCAGCGCTCCTTGCGTTGCGGCATGTGCGGTAACTAACTTCGAGTAGGGGAAGCGTGTAGGAGAAATTATTATGTTTTTGTATTTTTTGGTAGTAAAATAATTACAAAATAATTACAATTGATTTAAGATTTTTAAAATTATGATTTATTAAATTTCACTTCATAAATTATTAAAATTACGAAGCAAATAAAATTTCCAGTGTCCTGCTTAAAATTTCGTTAAATTATAAATTGCATTCATTCCTTTGTGGAAAAAAAAACTCCTGAAAACATTGAAGCGAGCAGATTGTCAAAGAATGCGTCTTGTATCCTTCCTCGCCATTCAACCTTATAGAACTTGTATTTCGCAAACTCGGGTGGAGAGCTAATTTGGCCGACCAAATTCCATGGTGCTCCTTATCTTCGAGTCATAGTGCTTAGGTTAGGGGTACTTTGCTTTGCACTCCTACGTTACCGCTAACGGTTACAGCTCCAAAAATCGGTCTATGAATATGAGGAATTCAGCTGAAACGCAGCTTTTTTGAGCTTTTCTTAAATTCTGGCACGTGATTGGTTAAATTCTGACATTTACAAAAAAAAAAAACGCAAAAAACTCGCTTAAAGGTGCCTACACATAGGCGCGTTAAATTTCGCGGCGTCCCTAGATTTTTTTGGGATTTACACACTTCATTGATATTTGTCACTAGATTTTAGGATAGGGAATCCCAAAAATGATTGGGGAACCAATCCAATGAAATGTGTAAATCACAAAAAATCTAGGGTCGCCGCGTAATTTAACGCGCCTATGTGTAGGCACCTTTATTCGGCCGCTCTCAGCGCCTCACACGACTCGTGCGGACCCTAACTCACCTTGGCTATCAAGTTCAAGGTCATACATTAAAGTTGTCGACGCCTGTGTCATTAAATGTCATTAAATGAACACACTGAATGATTAATCCAGGGAGATTAAAACATTAAAACTTTTTACCATTGTTTCAATGTTAATGGCTGTATAAACTGCAGGCTAATAAGCAAAAAATCTTAGACATAATTAAACAATCACACAATGAAATAAATTGAGAGCTTACTTCCATCCCGCAATCATCCACCCCGCAATCATCCAAATTATATAATAATGCCAATGTCGCAAAATGGCGGCGGGTCCATATGGAAATGTATACATTTGTACAAATGCAAATTTACGACGTAAACACAAAGTAACTACAAATGCATCAAAATGTAAAATTATGCGTAATGCATACGTCGCATAATCACATTTTCAACTCATAAATTCAAAATTCACACTTCATGTTTCTCAAAGCTTTAAAACAATGCATTCTGAACTATGAAACAGACGAATCCTGTTTTATGCATTAATGGCGATTACGTCATCAGCACGTGCGAAAAAAAGCAATGCGATAATGCACAGTGTGAAATACTGGTTTTCTATCAAAGGTAGAAAGTGTGGAAAGTTTTGAAAACACAGATTGATTGTAATTATAATCATTACAGGTATAACAATTCATTACATTCTTTGTGTTTTGCTCATCATGTGATTTGGGGACTGTCAGCTGTCACTTTCAATTTGAGGTTATTATTTACCTATAATCTTAGCCTATTATAAAAATTTCCAACACCCCTAAAAGTAGACAAATGGATCATCAAGTGACACTTTCAGGCTTTAAACTTTAAAGTGCTATTTTAAGAGTGGTCGTAGAAAAAGTTGATTACATTGCAGATTTAAATTGAATTAGTTACCACTACCAACGTACCAACCAACTTCAATACCTAGTTGGAATGGAAATGAAATTCGTTCCATCACATTTGCTTTGCATTTTGACGCATCGATAATGCAGATTCCTTTTCATTACGACGTGCAAATATCAGTGTTACTTGCAACGATGTAGTCATATTGTGCAAGGTTGATTTGTACGTGCCTTACTGCCTAAATTATCATCGGCATGAATGTTAATTGATTATGAACGCGTTGTCATCGTAAAAGGTATAAATAATGAATTTTACCGCGTTTCGGTAAACACATTAGCATTCCTTTGATTAAAACTTTGATTTAAACGCATTTCCTAATTCAAAGTCATCGAAGTATTAATTAGTAGTAATTTTCGTTTCTAATTGATATTTTATTGGCCCTCATGGCGTCAGTGCACTCAACATTCCTTCAACGGAGAGGTTATGTTACGTCGAAAGCCTCGATACTGCCGAATGTCGCTGCCATTTTCTCGTTGGCGTGATATCGTGCTCTTGAGTTTCTTCTTCATGGGTTTTCGGATCGCATCCTCGTCGCCAAATGTAGTGTTTTTACTTCAGTCTTTATTACTACTTGTTACTACAACTGTATCACTCTTAATACTAACATAACCTCTCCGTTCCCGGTCCTTTCCGCCGCCTAATTTCTCCCTCCTTCCAACGTCTCATGTAGGCCACCCCTCCGTCGCCTGATGTATGCGTGGTTGCCTAGCCGCATACATAACAGAGGACATGTAAGTTCGTAACCTATTGTCCGCCAGAGGTCGCTACAAGTGTATGTTTAGAGGGAAGGAGCAGCTGCGGTGCAATTTACAAGGCAGCCGTGGGGAAGAATACGCTATCCACCTGTTTGAATGATCTCGAGCACGATCTCGAGCATTTTATTTACCATCGAGAAGAAGTTGTATCTAAAACCAATGATTGGAAAATTAAATAAACACCAATATTTATGACAATCATCACTAAAAAAATAATTTCAGGTGCACAGGGTGTTACATAAAAAAGATACAGCCAAAAATACCTCATTTTTTATTTAAACATAAATAAATTATGACTTCAACCAGCTGGGAACTGTAGCCACTGTAACGAAGATAACCAACAAATCTGTGCAAGCTGCAAGCACACACGTTTTCCAAGCGTGTGCCACTCGGTTGGCGCCAAAAACGATACAAAATGGGATATTTTGAATTTCCCGCCATGGTAATGTAAAAGTTGGTTACGTTATCTATACTGATTAATGAATGAACATTTAAATGTGTGTATTAAAGAGTTGATCCATTTCCCATTTACATATTAATATTATTCACAATTTGCAAATTGGGTCACCTCTATAAGCTAAGTTTTCATCAACACGGTTTTGAACATGCTCGCTGGAACTTCCTGACCAGTCAGCAAACAACCGGTATCGATAGAAACTTGCAGTTTCACTTTCATCTCGTCTTGCCGTCTCTCGGTTGTCATTCACCTTTTGCACGCCGTTTACAACAGCTTTTTGCACCTCATCATTCTATTTTTATCGAATGCGTTGCTAAATAAAAACACAACTGAATGTTAATTATGAAAATTATATTTGTATTTCTCGACATTATAATATTGTTTAAATATAAATGATCTAATATCACCTTGTTTATAAGAGCGCCCACACAAACCGAAATAATACAAAAATACGTTTTACATCTAAATATGCATATTAACCATTTCCATTTCCACATTTTCCTAATTCATAATTTAATAACATTTAGTAACAATAATTGTGCCTTGATTGTTGTACAGTGTTTAGAAATGCTCAAATGCTCCACTTTTGACTAATGCTATGGGCTAAGAATGCAATTTCTCATAACTTACTTTAATGACTCATTTTTGTGCTAAATTTATACAAAATTTACAAAGTTTGCGATCGCTCTCAGAATTGAAGAAATCTGGAATTCTCGAAAACACGGGAGCATCACCATATCATCTTCGTTTTCAAAATGTGCTTAAGAAGCATCTTTTTTAGTCAGTCTCGGTTTCGTACCTCGGTTGTCCCGCAACCCTGTCCATAAAAGTCTAGATATCTAATGAATGATGAGTAACAACAATGTGTAAATGCGTTTTGGTTAATATCAAAAGTATCCCTCTCTCTCTCCACATTCCTCCATGTGTCATGTACCTGACTATATCATTAAATAGTTGTGTGTGTGTGTGTGCTAACATTTATTAGTAATAGGCAATGTTTATTTGTTAGTAATGAATGTTTAAATTTGGTATGTCTTTCACAGTGTGTACTTGATGTCGACTTGTTAGTCTACGATTGCTTGCGGTGCGTGATGAGCGTCAAATCGCGATCCTCCTTGGTCTGGTCCTTGTCGCCCCAGCCCCAGAGGTCGTGGGTGCCGTCGCCGGTGCGGATCACGCGCGCCTTGATCATCGCCGGCGAGACGCTCTTCAGGTCGTAGGCCTGGCCGATCTTGGCCATCAGGTCGATGAAAGCGGCGGTGGTGTTGGTGCTGTAGCGACCCAGCTCGGAGGTCTTATAGTCCCACGGGAAGGTGTGATGATAGTTGTGCCATCCTTCGCCAAGCGCGAGCAGCGCCACCATCAAGTTCTGGACGGGATTGATGAAACTGCAATATTCAATGTGATAATTAGCTAATCGAAATGCACTTGGTCACTGTTACTTCCTGATTAATGAATACTCAGAGATTGTAACTGCATCATCATCATCGGAAAACGTGTATCTATCCATTTGCATAATTGCATTGGAATCGTACACCTTGTCCAATTAGAAGTGATTAGCATTCGCTAGGTATTATCGCGACCTTCACTTTGAACATGAAGTGCAAATCTCTCAATCCCATTTAATCTCAGATACCAGCATGAACAAAGCAATTAGCATTGATAGTTGTATGTAACACTCACCGATCGTAAGGTTTCTCGCCGAACAAATGCGCCGCCGAGTTGACCAACCAGGTGGAATTGAGGGTGAACGCGTAGCGGAAGAGGTTGATGAAGAACGCGTTGGAGAACGTCTCACCAAAGTAGTACATCGGGATGAAGACAGGCAGAATGAAGCAGATGAGCGGCATCAGCACCAAATAGTATTTCTTCTGATAGTAAAGAATGGGATCGTCGTACAGGTCGCTCATGTCCACATTGTAGCCCTTCTTCTTGATGTCCGGATGCTTGCGCACCAGCAGCCAGCCAACGTGCGCGAAGAAGAAGCCGCGCATGGCGTTGTGCGGGTCGGCATCGGTCTCCGAATACTTGTGATGCATGCGATGGTCTCTTGCCCAATCAACGACAGCATCCTACAAAAGACATCAAAGTATTAGCCTAGGGTCCTAGCAAAAACTCGACGGTTGTCATCGAATCATACTTGGAAAGCAAGTGTGTTGCACATGGTCAGGAAGGTCCTCAGCGGCCATTTTGCTTTGTACGATTTGTGCGCCCAGAGTCGGTGGGCACCGGCTGTGATCCCCAAACCTCCCAGCTGATAGAGCAGGAAGTCTGAAAAAAGAGACAAAGGTAAAACGTATGCAAATACAAACATGCTAAGAATTCGCACGTGCCGCATAACATTACTCGATAACAAAACAACCGACGTCAAAAGCAGTTTCATATCAGTAGATTATTTCGCGGAATTTTAAAATATACCTATCCAAATTGAAATTAATTAGCTAATTATCTGCATGATAAAAAAAAAACAATGCAATAATAGAATTAAATCATCGATCAATTGTACGCGTGCACATAACAACTACAAACTGCTGATAAAGCGAATAATTCGATAATTCTGATACTTTCTGATGCCTTTCTAAAGTTGAATTATATCCGCAAAGGTTATCATGAACAATTGCAAGTGTAAATGAGCTTAACATAGGTCAAGATTAGAATTATTTCCTTGCCCTCGTCGAGGGGGTCAATCATCGCCGAAATTAAATCATACGACTATTTATCGATTAAAACCAAAACGCGTGTTCGAGAAACGAGAAAGGATCGTCATGGTTCGCGTAAATTTCCGAATCATGCCACCAACGGATTTATCTACAATTGAGCGTTAAGCGCATAATTTGCTCCTTATCTCCACCAAACATAAATGTTGCATTAAATTTGCTACATGGTACTAGTGAACTTGACCTTAACAAAAAAAAAAGACTTGTCGCCATGACAATATGCACTTGATATTATCTGTATCACTCCTGTAACACTTATCGAACTTATCGAAATGATGTTCACATCAAGTGGCATGATATAATTGGTGCGCATTGTTTATTGCAAGTACTTACTGAACAAAGAGGTTTTGATCTGCGCGGAGGACAACATCAGATAGGCACCCCATAGGGCGGCCACGTGCAGGTAGGCGAAGAGGATGATGTTCCGCCAGACGAACTGCATCTTGACGGGCTGGTGTTTGCGCTCGGCGGCGGACACCTCCACCGGCAGAAAGTCGTCTTCGTGCTCCCGCACCTCCGCGGGCACCGCCATATTGGTTACGTTCGGTGGCATCTTATTTGAGCTGCAACTGGAATCAATACTGGAATCATTTCCACATTAGCATTAGAACATTGGAAGCGAACACTAACAAATATGTCCAGCCCCATGATTTGGGAGTGGACCGCTTGGCGCACATTGGTGGTTGCACTTAATCCCAGTTTATCGCGTTTCGGAGGCATTATCACGAATGAAGCAGGTGCACTTGATCTTGTAATCGATCTTAGGTTATAGGTTATAGGTTAGATTTTAGATTTCAATATATATGGGTAGAAATGTATTATTTCTGCAAACTGCAACAAGTTCGATGAACTTGACCTCGATTGTTAGCGCCTTGCGAATGAGCGCTATTTTCGCTGCGCCGCAGAGAGGGCGAAGGACGTTGCGCATCGATTTTCCGACGCCGCCGTCGCCGCCCCCGACGACGCGTCGCGTTTACTTTCGCGTGAACGAACCTTGCACAATGATTTACCAAGTGCGCATATCAACAAATTTCAACACAAGAACCAAGAATTGAAATCATCTAATTTGCCTTGTATAAAAGTAAAAGGGTGATCACAAATTAATAGATATAATTTACATATTATGAACATCCTGTATAGGAAGTGTTGTTGAAGTTATTTTAGGGTAGAAATCGATAAAACAAAAACGCAAAAACGATCGAATCTACAAAATAACAATCCGAAATCACAAACAATGCGGCGATTAATTGAAAGTGTGTTTAAAAAGTTGAAATTATTGTCAATATTATCAGCAAAGAAAAAGATGCACCGATGTATGTTAATGTGCATTCATTGTCTCTGTTATTCAAGCATATTTAGCGAATAATGCGATTGGCTTGGCGTTAATTTGGCTTTCATACCGCTTTTTACGACTTTTTCACAAAGAGCACTTTTAATTCTCGTCTTCTAGGCCACGCATCAAATACCTACAAATACATGCAATTTTAAAACGTCGCCCATCGCCCAAGGTAGCAATTTTTACTGAATGCACTGATTATCAATATCAATGTTGCGTAAAAAGGTAAAAATTTCACTTTTACCCATTTCTATCTTATACCCAAGTAATATGGAATAATAAAAAGAAGCAAAAGAAAGACGTTATACGAAACTACGAAGTTACGATAGAAAAATGTTTTGTTGACTTTTCATCAATTCAACAATATTTCGTATATTACTGGGCGTTCGGTCTTGTTGTTTCATTACTTTTTTTTTCCTTTATTTTCTAATTGAAAAATCAATATGATTAGCATGTGAACAACGAAGGCGGCGTTAATTATTCAACGCCAAACTCAAGATGTTTGATATTGTCGTTTTGTTTATTCGTTTCATTTGCCACATTACACATTCCTAGAGGTGATAATGATAAGGTAGTCGCAAAATGTTACACTACACCGCGCGTATATCAAACATCAAACGGATTATATTTAACAATTTAACGTCGTTCAACTCTTCAACAATATCAATAGAATGGTAAACACTAATCCAAGGAATAAACTGTGCACTGAGTTTATGTTTTAATTACATGCTTGATTGAAATATGGGCAACATGTTATAAACTTTATTTCTCTTTACAGTTTACATAAATGTTGCCTCTGATGTAATGCGCGAACGTGCGAATGATAAGAGGAAGCGAACAGATCCCCAAGTGGCAAAAAGTGACTGCAACTCACTGAGATTCAATGTGTAGTTAGTTAGTTACTCGTAGGTGCGTTTTGCATCGCACTTTCTAATAAATATAGGTTTAATTTGTTACAGACGGAATACTGAAATAATCCTTATTGAAGCAACTAATGCATATAATTTATACAATTAGTCTCTTTGAGAAACACGATAATAAATCTCAATAATCTATAGCAGGTACTATTATGCAAATCTTATATAATTCTAATTACGCGGGTCATGGAATAATAATGACGTGTGAAAATAATTCCCCTCAAAACTTTCAATTTTCAAACTTTGTTGATAATTGCAAAACACTCACCTTTCAGTTGTCGCTTTCACTGAAAATCTTCACTGGATTTATCCACGGGATGCACAAACTGCAACTTGTGAATGGTTAGCCACACGATTTTGGAATTTATTTGGAATTTGGTGTGCGGTGTGAGCACGCAATGAGAGTCGCGATCGAATTGAGTTTGTAACCGTATCAACCGGCGCTTTTATACGCGCTGCCGGCAGCCGGCGCACGCGACCGCCACACACAATGACTGCCGGTGGATTCGGGCGGTTGGCGGGTCCAATGTCTATGCTTCTATGTCAAGCGCGCGCAAATTGCGAATTCGAGAATTTCGCACACACGCTGGATGAGGTGATTTCGGCGGCGCGAATGCGTGGCCCACCGGCAGCGAGGGGGCAAAGTCCATGAGGCGATCCACACTATGATCATGCACTCAATGTATCATGCATTCATGTTTCCCTGGACTCTTCCTCCAAGTCTACGAAATGATGACTCTGTGACAAATCTTCCAACCTATACAGCGCTTCGATCGTTTACTCTTGCTTTTTGTCGCTGTTTGCTTTTGCTTTTGGCTTTGCTTCATGGCTTGCAATTTGCTACTTTTGTCGGTTTCAATAGCCTGTAGAGTGTCGAGTATAGAAAAGACCACACTCTCACTAACACACGGGACACGGGTATTCTTCCTCTCTTTCAACTCTTTTTGTCTGCTTTAAAATGACAAGAAGCACTGAACAACGTTCGTCATTCCATAATTTCGAAAAGTTTACAACTTCGAATGCCAGAAACATGATCATTTCTCCTGTGATGATGTAACAAAGTAATCATAGTTAAGCACAAAATTTGTAAATGTCAATTTGGCTTAGCTTAGAGGAACAGCCTCATAGGTTAATTCAATATCTCGACAACGCTTCTACTGATTTGCTAAAAGGCACTATAGTACACTTGTACACTATACAGAGTGGACGGGAAAACGCCAGGGACAAGTAACTGTGTAGTTTATGTCAAAAGAAAACGATAATCTTAATACCAAAGAAAGTCTTCGTTTGGCCTCACGAGGTCCTCAAATTTTAAATTTTTAGGTTATAAATATGCATAATGACAAAATTAATTGTCGTTGCACAGCACCTGTTGTAAAAGTCGAACAGGAATACTTCCGTGAATTCAGTTTTCTTTTAAATAGCATCTAAATATAATTATTACTTTTTTTAAAACTTAGATTCTAATTAATTTGAATTATTTCAATTCAAAGTTTTAAAGTGCTAACCATTCTGGTTAAATGCTACTAAAGAGAAAACGGACTTTACAGAAGTGTTCAATTTTTACAACAGTTGCTGTGCAACAATAAAAAATTTTGTTATTATGCATATTTGTAACCTAAACATTCAACATTTGAGGAGTGAGG
>JARJDQ010016102.1:0-18735 GCA_030264215.1 Geostiba sp. GC000077 | reverse complement strand
TGCTAGGATAGTATTTGATGGAGGCTAGATTGGATTGAAGTGAAATTTGGGCTTTGGATTGCGTATAATTTCCTGAGTCCTCCCAAGTGTTCATTTCTCATTCGAAATGCTCTCGAGCGAAAATCGTTGACTACATCCAAACCAATGCCAAGTCAAACGTTTAATACACCTGATGTGCTCCACTTCCACCAACCGCAAACGACGACTATTGTTTTATGAGCGAAACCATCTTGTAAGCTTGTGTACTTTGGGTTGCAGACTTTGCCGAGGAGCGGAAACTACTGCTCGAGTTTGTTGGGCCGGAGCTGCAAATTGTCTGCAATGAATTTCAAATTGAAGTAAGTATGGATCCAATGCATTTTATGTCCAAACAAAGTTGGTTTTCTTTAAATTATATTGCGATCGCCAACGTGCTGTTTTTCTTCAAGGTGGAACTTGTTGATATGCATTATGGCACGAGCGATGCGGACATTTACGATCCCGCCCTGCAAGACGATCATTTCGATGAAATACGATCGTGTCATCGTCTTTCTCGCGGATGTTTCTTCCTTGTAAGTGCCATGCTATTCACATTTATGGATGGATTTCTTTATGGAATTCAATTTGGTCCTTTTAAAACAGTCTTTGATCGGCAATAAATACTCACCATATGCGGTGCCACATCGTATCGACTCGGAAGCGATGACCGCCATCTTGCAGCACGACGCGGACATCTTGAAGCAATGGTATATCCAAGATGGCGATGGATATGTACTCAAAAGTGATTATAAGTAAGTAGCAATCAGTGTACTGCAGGAGAAATAGGGTTTTAGCTGGAACTAATCCCCACAAAGACGGGGTTTGAATGTTTGGTTCGTTGATTAAAGAAATTTCCATTTTTGTGGGAATTCGTTCCACCAAACATCTATTTTTGCGGAGCAATTTCAACGTTGAATTAACGATTTTGTGCATGTCATTGAAAGGAAATTAAAATTTGACGAATGGAAACGAATCGCTGACAATCTTCTCCGCAAACTGCACGAAGCAATAACCCAATTGGATGCAACCGCACAACGGAAATGTTCGCCGTTGACGCAATCGATAGTCGAGCGACAATTTCACCACGCCATCGGTATGTGTCGGCGCACCGTTAAAAATGTGCTAATGGCCACCTGAATGTAATGGTATTTTTCGATTCGTCCCACAGGCCTGGCACCTGGCACGGCGCATCGCGTCCTTGCCGTCCTGCGGGAGTTGAACGGCGCGCCGGAAGCGACAACGTCTAACGAGAGACGATATCAAGTAAGTCCCCGATGCAAACTTCCCGAATTTCACCAACGGTTCCGCGAAGTTTGCTCGCGTGGCGCGCGTGACTTCGGTTTGTTTGCTTGTTGTCGCTTGTCTCACTTGCTCATCGTGCGGTTCACGCGTCAACGAAGCGAATAAATAAATGAACGATGTGATCGCGTCGCGTCAGCAGATCCCGCACGCATTTTCAATGAGTTGCCAATGAAGACGCCGCCCGCGGGAAAAGTTTGATAAACACGAAACACGCCACCAAGGAAGCAAGCAATAATGTCAATGAAAGCAGCTTAGCGTGTTTTTTTCGCCCGGGTTGACGAAAAAAAAATTTGCTTTATTTGTTTGTTTGGCAAGGAGCACGGAAACTGCGTGGAAAAAATGACAACGTTTCAGAAAGTCGTGGAATCGTTAATACCCGAAGAAAACCGCTGCTATTTCAAGTAAGTTCTTCCCGCTGGCTCTTTAATGAAAGCGACACAATGTCTCAAACAAATAGCTCATTCAATCGTACGTGTGTTAAGAGTGCCTTGGCGAAGCGGCGGGATTGATCCGGAGCACAAGGACCACGAGTCGTATCTCAACAAATTCAAAAACACAATCCTCACAAAGCTCCAAGGCATGATCAAGAAGTCCCTGGATGAGGAGCCGGATCTCAAGTCGCGCAAGAAAATCGTTGAAGAGAATTTCCAGGAGAACATTACTCACCTCACAATAAACCATTTTGCGGATCCGGAGGTTGACTTCTCGCAATCGGATCTACTCGAGCGCATCAGAAAGGTCGTACTCAGTACAGCTCAAACCCGTCACAATCCTATCATCGTCCATGGCAACGTCGGCTCGGGGAAAAGCTCCCTGATAAAAACGGTCTATCGTCATTTTGAAAAGTGGTTTTCATGTAAACTTCTTCGAATAGTTCGCTCAATAGCAAAGACTCCTCGCTCCTCGTACAATCTGGAATTGTTGAGGGTGATATGCCAACAGATTTGTATTGCTTTGAAACTTCCCGACGGTTTTCTCCCCAAAGATGCTTCCTTTGATCCATTGTATATCAACAATTGGTTTCAAACTTTGCTGCGAATGTTCGAGGATATGAATCAGGTATTGGTGATATTCCTGGACGATTTACATCTCTTGAATCCATTGGATTCGGATTTAGTATCCGCATTGAGCTGGTTGCCAATTAGTTTGCCCAAAAATTGCTATTTAATTTGCACAAGCGCGGTGGAGCTGGAAGGGCTACGGCTCACCCCCGTGCAGAAAGAAAGGATGAAGAACCCCGATTGCTACATGGAATTGCCTGCGGTTGGAGGGTTTCAAGGTAAGTTTCTTAATGCTCCAACAAATCATCATAAACAATTACCAAACCAAAATCTGACATGTAGAGCAACTGGAGAGCAAGTTTTCAAACTTAGAGGGAACTTTTGGCACCTCCGCCATAAGCAGGCTGTCATCGTTCATTACTTGCGCTGATTATGGCTTGACAGAAACAGAACTTCTTGAGATGCTGATGCCTACCAATAATGTTTCAACAGAGTCGGTGATAAACATTGAAAATGCTGATTTTAATTTCTCTACGTTGTGCTCAGTACGAAGAAAAATGAGTAAGAGTTTGTAGTCTCCAAACGATTTAGTTCAAACTAACATGTAACATATTTAAGATGATCTCTGCTGTGAAAAGTTAATGAGTGGTAAGATCCTGATTGAATGGCGACATCAAAATATTAAGGAATTTGCAAAGAAGCGATATCTCACATCGCAGGAGCTCCAAAAAAGTGTACATTCTGAGATTGCAAATATGTTCTTCAGCGAATTCTGCGATGAGGAAAACAGCGAATCTGAGGATGATCCAGGTTTAATCTGTCTGGGCTAAAATGTTAAGCAATCCACAATAAATGTGTACTTTCCAGCACCCCTTCCATCAGATATTAAAGAAACTCCTTTCCAATCAACTTTACATAGTGATGTGACCTACAGTCTTCGTCATGTTGAAGAGTCATGGATACACCTACTCAAAGCTGGTGATGTCCTGAAATTGAAGACACTAACAATGGTTAATTACGACTTTATGTTGGCAGCTGTAAGTCTTTTTTTTTTGTAAAAACATAGTTTTAAAGGATTTCAAGAAAACATGTATGTGATTTAGGTCCATACAATATCCGTAAGCTATCTACGATGTATTCTGGAACACGTCCGTTGTTACCTCCTTGATCGTGAAATTGAACTGGTTTACCACGCCATTAGGAAAGCAACAGATATTCTCACCCGAGATACTTATCAACTTGGTACGCAAATAATCGCATGGCTTCGACCGGTGATTGAGAAATCCGGAAGTGGATTAATGAACACTCTGGTCACTGCTGCAATGGCTTGGTGTGACGGTTTCACTCTCCCGCTTATGGTACCGCTCACGGACTGGGTCCAACCTGCCCTACCGACCCAGAGCAAAATAGTAAACACACCTGGAGTACGTCTAATTGAGTCCACACCAAGTGGACAACATGTGATTTGTTGTGCGGAGAATGAACCACAGATCTGGCACATTATGAGTAATACCTTGGTGCACATCTTCAAAGGACATACCGGAATGGTAATTTGCATGGCTGTTACAAAGCATTCGCAATATCTTCTCACTGGATCAGAGGACCTAAGTATTATAGTGTGGGACCTCAGAGGACTCACAATGACCTTGAAGATAATGGAGCATATTGCGCCAGTTCTGTGTATCACCAGCGCTCTGAACAACTCAGTCATTGTGAGCGGGGGCGAGGATAGTAGTATCATTGTTACCTCACTAGCCAAAGGCAAGGTCGTGACGAAGATTGATCATCATCGGGGACCCGTCACAGCTGTGAAGGTGACTTCAGCCGGGGACGTCTTGGTATCGGGAAGTCATGACGCTAGCGTTTGTCTTTGGTCATTAGAGACATTCACCATCCTCAATACGATTCAACTGCAATCTCCGGTACGGATGATTGACGTATCCAGTGATTCGGTTTTCTTGTTGACTGCGTGCTTGGATAACAACTTGTATCTTCGAACGTTGGCTACAGGCACAGAATTACATTCGCTCAGCGAACACAAATCTCGAGTACGTATTATTTCCTCCTCCTCCTCCTACATAAAGTACGTCAACAGTAAAATCCTAATTCCGTTCGCTTCTCTGTTCCTTAAAGGTCAAGTCCATCTGTTTGGCCCAAGACAGCTGTCGCGCTGTTGTTGGCTGCACAGACGGACGGGTTTACATCTACGACGTGCACAGCGGAAAGCTAGCAAAAACCCTTTCCGGTCAGCAGGGTGAAGTCACCGCAGTGCGCGTTACCGATAAAGATGACTTTTTGCTAACAGCAGGTAAATCCTTTTCTTTAGCCTCTAGCTAGCTGTCCCTTTCTTGGGAATTTAATATTTCACGCTGGATTTAAGGTGGGCATAAAGTGCTTTTCTATCCGTTTCGATCTGACGACAACGTGCGAAGTCTGCTGAAACTCAAAAAGTCCGCCCACCATCTGCTCCCGCACACTGGTTACATCACCTGCGTGGAGATCGCACGCGACGGTCTTTTGTCAGCCACTGGTGCGAGCGATAACCTCGTCAACGTCTGGCAGCTCAACACGCACGAACTCCTTCTAACACTCAACAGCCATTCGGCCGCCATCACGGATGTCAGCTTCGCGCCAAATACCCTTTTCGTTGCCTCGTCCTCGGAGGATAAAACTGTAAAAGTTTGGGGGCTCACGTTAGGATCTCTAGTTGCCACTTTTAAGGTAGATACAATATATTTCATGAGTTTCTGGAATTTTGAATAATTATGTTCATTTTAAAGGGTCATCAAGCTCCCGTTTCTACTGTGATGGTCATGATGGACTCCACGCGGATAATCTCCAGCGATCGCAATGATACTCTGTGCATATGGTTGGCTGATAACGGCAATATGATACAGTCAGTTTCCGGACCCTCCAATTGTGTTAGCGTGACCAATAACATGAAATACGCAGTGTGTACCAATGCAGAGACCACATTAAAAATATGGTCGTTGGTAAGAGATGATGAGAAGTACACGGTATCGCATTCGGAAGAGATCACCTGCTTTGTGATCACCATGGATTCCCTAAATGTGATCACAGGATCCAGGGATATGTCACTAAAGGTATGGCAGGCTTCTGGTGGAAAGCTCTCGCAGGTCCTCATCGGACACACAGATGCAGTCACATGTGTAGCAGTTTCCGCCGCGGATAAAAACATCATCATCAGTGGTTCCTGCGATTGCAATCTAATAGTGTGGGATATCAACACCGGCACCGACCTTCAAACCCTCTCAGCGCACTTGAGCTACATCACATGTGTCAAGTGTTCGGGAGATGGAACCATTGCCATTTCCGGTTCAGACGATAAGAGCATTATCATTTGGGATACAAAACGCGGATTGCCCTTGACTTCCCTACAAATGCATTCTTGTGTGATGAGGGTAGAACCATCCTCAGATCTGTCACGGATTTCAGTGATGTTGAAAGACACCCAATACATGCCGATCATTTGCTTACACAATACTCCTGCAAAGTATGTCAAGTTGCCTACATATTGTGCGCCGGAGAAGGATATCATAGAGAGTGAGTACATTACATTACCTCAATCTTTCTAATTAAATCATACTTCTTTTACAATTTGCGCAGATCCAACTAAAGCAGCTCCTAAGCGACAGCTTCGCCGATTACTCAAGAAGGAAGTGTCTTTGGATACGTACACATGGCAGAAGAAATATGCGCATTTGACATCGAATTTAGTAATTCCCGCTGTTGATGAAAGATTCAAACGGAGATTCTCTGTCTCTGCAAGTATGGAGGAGATATCTAAGATTCCCCAAAAGGATGGGCAGGTAAAATCTTGACCTGTAATTTCTAAGCTAATCCACTATCTTAATATGGTCTTTCTAGGGTGGGTTGCCTAACAAGCAAGGCTCTTTAGCTCAAAGTCAACATTTTGATCAGTTAGAAGCATTGTGGAACAAGCGTTCACCACCTAGACGTAAACTACAACAGGTAAAACTATCACGCTCTTTNCTGTGCCATATTTAGGTAATTTTGTGTAATTTTATGATTTTTAATCGAAAGTCAATATTTACCAGATGCAATCAATGTGTTTTGATGATCCTACGTATAGAAAAAACAGAGACGTCGTTGGTGGCGGTGTCCTGCTCCCACGCTTTGTTGTGTGCATGCCGAGCTCTCCTGCAGGCTAGATGAAAGACGACAGACGACTACCATCTGGCAGAGGCAGGCTCAGGCAGACTTGGCCAATCACAATAGCAACGAAACGGAACGGCTGGTCTGCCATTGTTGATCTGCGTCGCGCAGGATCTTATTGTTTTGCCAGTGCTACAAGACTGCCGTGAGCGCACAATCAGCGCGTGGGATTCGTGGATCGTGGAGCTGAAGCGGAGGTAGCAGCGCCAGCAGGACACCGGAGCGCCGACCCGCCGTGTCTGTACACCTACATGAGTGCTGCTCCGCCGCCGTCACCGCCGCCGCCGTCGCGTTGTTTTCGTAGTGAGCGCGACGATGCTGTAGACGCGTGACGACCGTCGCAAGCCGCAAGCGCCCAGGCGCCGCCGTTGCCGCCGTTGCCAGCAGCACGATGGGCAACTGCCTGAAGCGCGCCACCAACGACGACATCTCGCTCCTGCGAGGCAGCGACAGCGTTCGTGAGACCTCCTCCGATCAGCTGGGCCCATCGCCTTATCAGGTAAATTATAAGCATTAGCAATGGTGATAAATAACGAGCGTTTGATTTGCAGGAGACGCTGCCGATTCAGGCCGCCTCGCCGGTGTACCATCCGTCGCCAAGCGTCACGCGCTCCGTGGGCCAGCTCACTGAGGAGGAGCAGGTGAAGATCGCCAAGCGCATCGGGCTCATCCAGCACTTGCCGACGGGCACCTACGACGGCTGCAAGAAGGCGCGCGAGTGCGTCATCTGCATGGTGGAGTTCCTCGTCGGCGATCAGGTGCGATACCTGCCGTGCATGCACACCTACCACATGAAGTGCATCGACGACTGGCTGATGCGCAGCCTCACCTGCCCCAGCTGCATGGAGCCGGTGGACGCCGCCCTGCTCACCAGCTATGAGACCAACTGAGACCCACACCACCCCTTCCCCACCCACCCCCCGCAACACAGAACACGACACGCGGACACGCCAACTACAATCTACAAAACAACACTCAACACCCTCCCCCTCCCCCCCCACTTCCCACTACCACCACGGCCAGTGCCTTGCAACTGCTAGTGAAACTCTGTGATCTGAAAACTCTTGCTGTTGTCTGTCTGATGATGTACTACTAGGACTAGTACTAGTAATATCTCTGTGTAACTCGATCAATTAACCGGGCGCGAATGTGCATACACACGAACACACACACTCTCACATACCACCCACAGGTAGCTTAATAGCTTAAACGAATTCATTTTGGCGTATCGCACGAATACCCCCTACTCCCGCGATATCCCAAAAACGGTGTGGATCTGGATCTTACTTATTTGGAAAGGATAGTCGAGTGGCTGTGAATCTGCGCCTCTCTGGTGTCGTTGCAAGACGCGCAGGAGCTTCCAAAGCCCCCCTGAGAGGCCAGATGGATTTGTATAGTTGATACTACGGAAGAGAAAAGCGAACCCTAACTAGATATCTGTTTTATATCCATACTCTAAACTAAGCGCAAACATGTAAATTAGAAGGGACAAGTCAACGAAACGGCATTCTTTAGTCGCTGCTGGTGTTTGGGTGACGTGTTTCTCGGCGGGTGTCGCGTTTCGCAAACAGAAACAATATGCGTATTACCTTGACAACTCATTGTTTACCAAACCCCCGAAATGCAAACTAATTATATTTTCTCATTGCGCTCCCGCCTCTAAACACCTTACCTTGAGCTCCACGCCAATCTGGTATGCTATGTACTTTGTATCCTGCATTCCTGCGAAGCTTCACACACATACACGAAACACACGCTTGGTGAATGTGCTAGCGTTTAGTTACGTGAATGGAAAAACAGGTCACCTACAATAACCGATAAGAAAGACAACGCTGGTTGCATACGTCCATTTCACGTGTTTAATTTTAAGCGCAAAACAAGCAAAATCATGCACGTCGTATGATCAAAGTGTTTTTATAAAAAAACGGTGGCGAGTTTTTACACCGATCTGCAAGACCAGACGCGATAAAATGCGAAACAAAACTAAGAGAAACCAAAACAAACAAAACTGGAATATGCCTACACCTATCTACTAAATTAATACTGATAAAATACTGATAGGATATGTGTATGGAAGTAACTGCTTGTTTTCATAATGGGACATACATGTTTTTGTACTATGAAGTAACTGTAGCCTGTAAGTGCATAATATTAGCGAGTTTGTTTATTAGATGGTGAGGTGAGACATTTGTGGGCGATGGGGAAGCGCGCGACGAATTGATATGGCCGTGAACAAAACGTAACATCTTGTGTAATGCAAGGGAAAGAGGTATAAATATTTCAATGTATATGTGCGATTATTGTGAATAACGATCTGGTATGATGATGGATGTGGATGGAATCGGAGACGGCGGCGATTGGAGGCGAAACGTGTTAGTCATCAATAATAATAACTATATTATAAAGGTATATCTATATATTTGTTCGTTTCAATATGTTAAGACATTATTATTATAATAAAGTGGACACACTGTATACTGTGACTTAGGCACCATTACGAATGTTCACAATGTTCACTCTTGACTAGAACTATAGCTAATACGCACAAAACCAACGCCACAAATGTAATATGCATAATACTTGTGTTTTCTGAGGGGGTTTACAATTGAGGTTATGTCGAGTTCGAGAGGTTATGTTGAGGTTGGGTGAGGTGCTTATCGCACTATGGTGTTTCTTGTTTGGGAACCGGTGCGTGAAATTTGACGCACACTGCTGTTGACTGGCTTGGTGTGGCGTTGATCACGACGGCCGGGGCCGACGAAGCAGCAGAGCACCGAACGGAAGCTGTCGCGGAAGTTCTTGGACATAAAGCCGTAGATAACGGGGTTCATGCAGCTGGATCGCAAAAAATTATACAAATGAAAAAAATTGAGTAATCTAGAATTACCTGTTGAAGTATGCCATGAGAGTGAAGGTAGTCCCCATGTGCTTCTCCCATCCTGCACGCACAGGACTAAGGATCCCGTAAGCCGTGAGGAGGTTGTCCACCAAAAGTGGTGTCCAGCAGATGGCGAACACGAGGACAATGACAACCAGCATGTAGATGACTTGATTTACCGTTTTGCTGTCGTCCCGACGACCTGGACCATTCGTGGTGCTCGTTTGTCCTTGGGCTTGACCTTGTGTGGTGTTAGTAGAGCCCTGGGAGCTCAAGTCGTTCAAAGGTATCGCACACTCTTTCCGGTTCAACCTGAAAGTGGCATTATTTGAATGTGATTTGTTTTGGAGATGGTGGTGTACTTACGCATGACTACTGGTCATCACATGACGACGTTCCATCACATTCCACACCTCCCAGCAGATCGCCACGTAGGTCAACGTCATGATGCAGAAGGGGACGACCAGCACCAAGAGGAGCATGTAGATTTCGTACCAGGGCCAGTAAGGGCTGTCCCAGTCGCGAATGCACCAGAAGAAGTTCTGATAGTCATCGCCAACCTGTTGCATAATCTGCACGTGGAGAATGGGCGTCGCCAGCAGGATTGAGAGGCACCAGGTGATGAGAATGACGCGGCGTGCCTGGCTGATCGTGCAGATGTAGCGCGCCTTCATTGGATGCACGATGGCGTAGTAGCGCTCCACGCTGATGGCCGTCAGCGTCAGCACGCTGCAGAGGGTGCTCACGTTCTGCACGTAGTGCACACCCTTGCACGCCAGCCAGCCGGCGTTCCACGTGTACGAGAACAATTTGGCCACCTACGAGCATGTCTATGTGTTAGGAGTATCATCATCAAGCGGCAAAGTGATAAACAGAATGGCGTACCAAAATATACAAATACAACATTGGCAACGCGAAGGTATGTTAAGTGCTACTGCTACATTGCTACACATGAAACGATGGCTTGTCGATGATGATATTTACGCATCGCGCGGCGTTTATCTAAACAATGTAAAAGCCGCGCCGCGGCGCCCGTTGCTGCCGGCTCGTAAAGATATGTAAACATATGGCCCTAAAATATGTAACTCTGAGAGCATCTAAAAATAGTGGCCACTCTTCTCAATGCTCGGCTAGATCCATTTGTGATAGCCTGCCAGGCTTTTGTAACAAATTGCAAAGTTGCAATATTTTTTCCAACATCCGTTCCGATTCGAGCTGAACGTGCGTCATGATCTTTGACCCCGAATCTGTTCTCTATCTCTGCGATAGCCACGATCCACGAACTCGATGCAACTTACTAGTCAATATTGCAACATTTTCTGCTTACCTTGACAGGGATGCACACGGCGATAAGGAGGAGGTCCGCGATGGCCAGACTGGCGAGGAAGACATTGGTGACGCTCTGCATGCGGCGGTAGCGGTAGGTGGCGTAGACGATGAGCGCGTTGCCCACGGAGCCGAAGACGAACGTCACGCCATAGCACACCAGCACTGGTGCCAGCTCTTGCCAGAAGAAGTGCTTGTGCGGGTCTGCGGTCGCTGCGGACGGGTCTGGCTGGTCCTCCATGGCGACGTTCTACGCGCACCACCCAGAACAGAAAGCATCGACGGCTTGCATCGATTGATGGTACGCCCCCGGCCCTGCCCCCGCCGCCCCCCTGGCGCGCACTCAGTAATACAGAAGGATTCAATTAGGTTTATGACCTGCCGCCCTGCATCCAGCGCCAATTGGGGGCCTCGACGCTCGCGGTAAATCGGCGACTGTTTTGTGACGCTGCCGGCGTCGCGACGCGCTTTTATATCGCGCCCACCCGCCAGGAGGGCCACCGCCGACGCCGCGTCCATCTGTACATCGTAAATTCATAAATATTTTGATTGCACGACGCTGGCGGCGGCAGCGCGGCGGTGGAGGCTGCACGTAGAGACGCGCTTAAGGCCCCCCGGGCGATAAAACGCGGCAATTATGATAATGATTTTCGAGTGCTGTTAAAATATCCAGCAAACATTTGGCATGGTTTAGGTGTTCTGGCATTGCTTCAACCATGTTTCGCTTGGAACAAGAACTATGCAAAGCATTGTGATTTAATTCGGATCGAACTTTTGCTCGACGTTGATAATCGTAAAAAAAATTCAGCTGAATTTACGATTTTGTTACTAATCAATGAATGAACTAAACTAAACGCCATGCTCTCTCTAATAAATGTCAAGCTGGCCAAACTGCTTATCAAATGCTGACTCTGAAATTTGGAATGTGTATAAATACTGCCGCCTGGAGCACTAGAAGTCAGTCACATTTGTAGATCCATTCAAGATGTGGTCACAAATCCTCCTCTGCTGCCTGGGTAAGTTTGATACATTGCTTATTATTTTCATGGAATGAGACTTATTTGTTTGATTTAGTTGGCTTCGCCGCCGCCTCCGACTTCGGTTGGAAGGACAACACCGAGTATGTTTACAAGGTGCACGGTCGTACCCTCACCGGTCTGCATGAGGTCGAGAACCAGTACTCCGGTATGATGATGAAGGCCGCTCTTGTCGTCCGCCCCCAGGCTGACGGCAAGCTGATGGCTAAGATCCAGGACGCCAAGTATGCCCAGGTCCACGCCCACCTTCCCGAAGGCTGGCGCAGCGATATCCCCGAAGGCAAGCTTTCCTACCAGCAGCTCCCCATCAGCGAGCACGCTTTCGAGATCGTCGTCCGCAAGGGCCTCGTCCGTGACGTGATCGTTGCCAAGGAGGTCGCCAACTGGGAGGCCAACTTCATCAAGGCTATCGTCAGCAACTTCCAGCTCGACACCCAGGGTGAGCGCGTCATCAAGTCCCACGTCAACCAGCTTCCCGAGGGCGATTCCAACAACGCCGTCTTCAAGACCATTGAGGACTGCATTAGCGGCCGCGTCGAGACCCTGTACGACATCTCCCCCCTGCCCGAGTACGTTCTCCAGTCCCAGCCCTGGCTCGCCCCCAAGCCCGAGATGAAGGGTGATGGTGAGTTCATCGAGATCGTCAAGAACCGCAACTTCTCTCGCGCCGGTAATGTCGGCTACCACTTCGGCCTTGGCAACAACGTCGATTGGGAGCCCTACTCCAACCAGATGGGTGACTTCTTCCTCCGTAACTCCATGAGCCGCGTCATCATTTCTGGCAAGCTGCAGCACTACACCATCCAGTCTGCCGTTACCACCAACAAGATCGTCCTGAGCCCCACCCTCAACAGCCAGCAGAACGGTATGGTTGTCTCTCACTTGAACATTACCCTCGCCCAGGTCCAGCCTGCTCAGGGTCAGTTCCAGCAGCCCCAGCAGGGCCAGCACCTTGGCTCCCTCGTCTACTCTTACAACAAGCCCTTCTCCGCTACCCACGAGCCCAAGCAGTGGATGCAAATGCGCGATGATGAGGACATTTCCAGATCTTCCTCCGAGGAGAACCAGTACGCCCAGCGTCACTACCGCCACCGTCGCTCTTCCGGCAACCAGGACCAGTCTGGTGAGTCCGAGGAGTACTGGACCCAGGATGAGCCCCAGATGAACGAAGCTCCCGAGTCTCCTCTGCTCCCCATGTTCATTGGCAACAAGGGCAAGTCTATCAAACAGTCGCAGAAGGTTCAGGTTGAGCAGGTCGCTCAGAAGCTCGCTGAGCAGATCGGTGAGGAGATCCAGCGCCCCGACCAGATCGGTGAGCAGAAGACTCTTGCCAAGTTCACCATCCTCGCCCGCATCGTTCGCATCATGAACGAGCGTGAGATGAAGCAGGTTGCCAAGGTCCTCTACACCACCGAGGAGCAGGGTGCCAAGCTCGACGCCTGGAGGGCTTACCGTGACGCTGTCGCCGAGGCCGGCACTGGCCCCGCTCTCCTTACTATCAAGGACCTCGCCATGAACAAGAAGATCCGTGGTGAGGAGGCCGCTGAGCTGATCGCTACGGCCGCCCAGTCCGCTCGTCAGCCTACCGCCGAGTACGTCCGCACCTTCTATACCCTTGCCACCTGCGAAGAGGTCCAGCACCAGTCCATTCTCAATGACTCCGCAATTCTCTCTCTGTCCACTCTCGTCCGCAAGGTCTACGTCGATAAAATGTACTCCGACAACCAGTACCCCACTCAGGCTTTCGGTTCCTTCCGCAAGAACGAGCAGGGCCAGAAGTTCGTCACCGAGGAGGTCATCCCCTACCTGAAGCAGCAGCTTAATGAGGCTGTCAAGAAGGCCGACTCCCACAAGATCCTCGTGTACATCCGCGCTCTCGGCAACGTCGCCCACAAGCAGATCCTCGCCGCCTTCGAGCCCTACCTTGAGGGCCAGAAGCAGTGCTCTCAATTCCAGCGTCTCCAGATGGTCGTCGCTCTCGACAAGCTCACCCAGGTTCACCCCAAGGTTGCCCGCTCTGTCCTCTACAAAATCTACCAGAACGCCGGTGAGATGCAGGAGATCCGCGTTGCCGCCGTCTACCAGCTGAT
Source organism: Geostiba sp. GC000077 (assembly GCA_030264215.1). NCBI lineage: Eukaryota > Metazoa > Arthropoda > Insecta > Coleoptera > Staphylinidae > Geostiba > Geostiba sp. GC000077. The sequence continues at coordinate 4,886 of JARJDQ010016102.1, read as the reverse complement.
GCGCACCACTCCTCCTGCGTCCGTGCTCCAGCGCATGGCCCAGTACACCAACGTCGACGAGGATGAGCAGGTCAACGCTGCCGTCAAATCCGCTATCGAATCCGCCGCTGAGCTTGAAGGCCAGCAGTTCGCTGAGCTCGCTGAGAACGCTCGCGCCGCCCAGCCCCTCCTCACTAAGAACACCTACGGCATTAACTACTCCCAGAACTACCTTCGCTCCTACGTCATCGACGAAATGAACATGCTCTACAAACAGAGCTTCTACACCATCGGCAGCCACGATAGCCTCTTCCCCAAGGGTCTGAAGTACTACCTCCGCTCCGAGCTCGGTGGCATGAAGTGCGAGCTGTTCAACCTCAAGGCTATGGTCTCCTCCATCGATGAGCTCACCAATGTGCTCCAGCAGCAGACCGAAATCCACCAGCAGAAGCAACAGCAGCAGAAGCAGAACGCCCAACAGGCTCAGCAGAACCAGTACTCCAGCGAGTCGATCCTCCGTCTTCTGAACATCCAGAACGAGGAGCGTGAGCAGCTTGAGGGCAAGTTCCTCGTCCAGCTTGGTGGCGGTGCCAGCCGCTTCTTCTCCTTCAACAACCGTACCATTGAGATGCTCCCCGAAACCCTCGCCCGCATTGAGGATCAGCTTCGTCAGGGCCAAAACGTCCACTATACCAAGTTCCTCAACCGTTACGACATGACCATCAGCTTCCCCACTGCTATGTCTTTCCCCTTCGTTTACACCCTGGATGCCCCTACTCTGCTCCACGTGCAGGGCAAGGTCCAGGCTACCGCTGAGCCCAAGATCGCTTCCGGCGACAAGATCCACAAGCCCCACACTCTTCAGGCCCGCTCTGAGATTCGCGCCGTCGTCTCCACCAAGATCCAGGCCAAGCTTGGTTTTGTCACTCCCTTCGACCACCAGCACTACATCTCCGGTGTTGAGAAGAACATCCAGTTGCACGTGCCCATCAAGGCCCAGATCGAGATTGACCTGAAGAACAAGCAGGTGCACGCCGAGATTGAGCCCCTTCAGCACGAGAAGAACACCAAGGTCTTCCACTACAGCATGTACCCCTACACTGCTAAGTACGACATCCTCAAGACCCAGCCCCTTCAAGACTCTGAGATACAGATCATCTACCAGCAGGAGCAGCCCCAGACCCGCTTCGAGACCGTCGTCGGCGAGAAGGCTGGCATTGCCTTCCGCGTCGAGTACGTCTCCGAGCAGAAGCACCTTGACGGCAAGTGGCTGTACGACCAGTGGCAGCGCCATGATGCTATTTCCGCCATCCTTGCCCCCGCTATGGATGAGACCATCCAGTACACCAAGCTGAACATCGAGTACGACGCTGAGAAGTCTCACGCCCGCAAGGCCACCATCCGCATGGGCTACGAGCGCCGCTACGAGAACGACGACTCTTCCAACGACTCCACCGATTCCGATCCCCAGCTTGACCAGTTCTCCCAGCTGCCCAAGGAGTCCAAGGCCCGCCAGCAGAAGTTCGCCAAGATGGCCGCCGCCGGCATCCGCTCCGCTCAGGTCGGTGTTTACGATGCTTCCATTGAATTCGACGGTGAGAACAAGATCGAGTACGCTGCTACCTTCGCCGTTGCCGCCGGTCACGCCGACCACAAGTCCCGTGCCCTCTTCTACGTCAAGCGCCACTCCGCCAACCACGGCGAAAGCAAGCCCTTCGAGTTCGCCGCCGCCGCCAAGGCCCGCGCGCCCAACACCAATGCTCTTGACTTCGGCTATGCCCTCAAGTTCGACCCCACTACCACCGCTCACGTTGAGATCGCTTACGGCCAGGACCTCCAGTCCGCCTCCAAGGTTCAGTTCCACGCCAAGCTCGAAAAGAGCGAAGCCCGCCGCCGCTACCTCCAGGCTCATCCCCGCGCCCAGGAGTGCCGTCGCGAGATGCAGTCCGGTAACTACCAGCTCCCAGCTTGCGCCAACATGACCGCCGAGGCCAACCTCCTCGACCGCGTCCAGGTTCAGGTGCAGTACGAGAACATCACCCCCATGATTCGCAACGCCACCTACAAGGTCTACTCTGCTCTCCGCCACCTTGGCTACTACAACGTCGATGAGAACATGATCTCCGCCCATGGTACCGGCAAGGACAACCAGATCGAGCTTGAGGCCCGCTTCGAGCCCGACTTCGAGTCCGTCAACGTCACCCTCCGTTCCCCCAAGTTGGAGGCTCACTTCAACGAGATCCGCGTCAATGACCGGGCCCGCCAGGTCGTCGCCGTCCACCCCGCCTACCCCATGCATGCTCGCATTGTGTCCCAGGCCCTCGACATAGACACCTACCGTCCCATCTGCGTCGTCGACAAGAACGCCGCCAACACCCTGGACAACAAGACCTACCCTCTGAACCTCGCCAACGGCTGGACCGTGATGATGCAGTACATCCCCACCTTTGCCCGCCAGCACCACCAGGAGCAGAAGTACTTCCAGCAGCAGGAGGAGCAGCAGCAAGAGCAGTACGTTGTCCTCGTCCGCGATGCCAAGTCCGGTGAGCACCAGAAGGAGCTCAAGATGACAATTCGCACCCCCGAGTCGCAAGGCCAGCTCATCGAGATCGATGTCAAGCCCCGGCAGCAGCAGGGCGAGGAGCCCCGCGCCCAGGTCACCGTCAACCAGAAGGCCTACCAGCTCGACGACAAGAAGTCCGCCGACATCGAGGGCGGTCTGATCAAGATGTACGCCCTGCCCCGCGGTGAGGTCGTGATCGAGGTCCGTGACGCCTTCTACGTGATCTACGATGGTGAGCGCATCCAGCTCGCCGCCACCCACGACAAGTTCCGCGACGCCATCCGCGGTCTCTGCGGCACCTTCACCGGCGAGCAGGCCGACGACTTCCTCACCCCCAAGAACTGCATCGTGCGGGATGCCAAGCACTTTGTCGCTTCCTATAACCTCGAGGAGGGCCAGCAGCACGCCGCCCAGCACAAGGACGAGTGCTACTACGAGGACATCGAGTACGTGAACGTCGTCTCCGACTACGATGCCGGCCGCACCCAGCACAAGCAGGGCAAGCACCAGCAGCAGCATCAGAACCAGCAGAAGCAGCAGAACCAGCACGGCTGCACCAAGCACCAGACCCGCTACGTTGAGGAGAACGGTGAGATCTGCTTCACCGTCCACCCCGTCCCCATCTGCAAGAGCTCTTGCAACGCCACCGGCAACAAGATCGAGAAGCACGTCCCCGCTCACTGCGTCAAGTCCAACAGCGTCTCCGACCTGTGGAAGAAGCAGATCCAGCGTGGCGCCAATCCCGACTTCAGCCACAAGAGCACTACCAAGAACGTCAAGATCTACGTTCCTGAGTCCTGCTCCAAGTACTAAAGCGTATAGCGCATCAGTACAAAGCAATAAGCAATAAGCATTGCTAATATTTAAAAAAAAATGTAAGAAAACTAAATATAAAATGAAAAAAAATATTTTGTCTTTCACTCACCTAACACCTAACCTAATACAAGCATCTAGGCACACTAGACACACTATACAAGTGATGCCATAGATTAGTTGCGTTCCTGAATGACCGCAAGTTCAATTGACGACACATTGTTGCTCCAATTGCGGAGTCAGTCGTTACACTCATACCTTCACACAGCAACACATTTCAATTTTCAGCATCACATTTTTATAAAAACAACATTTTATTTTCTTCCATTTGTCTAACAATAAAGAGTAATGCATTACAATAAGTTAGATGATCAGATCTGTATAACATACATGTCATTATTTTATACAGGATGTCTGCTAATTAAATCTCATATCTCAAAATTTAATTTCCACCTCATTTAGATCGCCTTTCCTAATAATTTCATTTATAGAGTTTCATTTTCTTTAGACTCGATTAATTCGATAAATTTTAGTTTACATCACAGAAAGAGAGAGAGAGAGAGAACATCCATTTAACGTTGTTTTTTTTTGGGTGCGACAACATTCATCGTACGCGCGGCGAATAATCAGCGCGCTTAAGTATTAAATTCATTGTCATTGTGCGACACGTTTATCTCTTTTTTATCCGCTAACTACACTTAGTTATCTGCCTAGCTGCTGCGGCTAATAGAAGTGACCGAGTTCCCAAGTCCAAGAGGAAGTTGCTACAACTACGATCGATAATGTTTCGCATCACACGCGCCAAGATAAATTAGAATTGCTTTTCTTTCTCGATAGTGGACAACTCAATGTGCAACATTCAGATGATGTATACGTGTGTAGTGTGTGACGTTAATCGTAAATATTGCTAGCACACGTTCGTTTTCTATTACACTAAAAATTGAATTGTAACTATACATATACTTTATAGAGTTACTTTACTTTAGGATAATATTGTTTCTGCTGATTGTGTCCTATTTGGTTCATCGATTGTCTCTCGAAATTTTTGCATTAATTCTATTACATTTAAAAGGAAGATAAAGAGAGGTAGAAGGGTGGGAGAAGTTTTGAGGTGGGTTTGAAGTGAATCAACACAAAATGTGTTGTTTCTACGAAGATACACGGGATATGGTAATTGAATTGGTATTCGTAAACGCGAATATTGAGTTATGTGTCATTATAAAAGTAGGAAAATCAAGTCATTGGGTTTCCTCACGTTGACTTTAAAGGTGGAGACTTTTTATCGTTTGGGTATCGAGCTCTCATCGAATTGGTCCTCGTCGGATGAGTCTTGATGGGACTCTGCTAGCGACGATTGCTTCGATAAAGACTGAAGGCATCATAAAACAATTTCATCGTTAATATAATTTCATAAAAGAGCGTGATAGTTTTACCTGTTGTAGTTTACGTCTAGGTGGTGAACGCTTGTTCCACAATGCTTCTAACTGATCAAAATGTTGACTTTGAGCTAAAGAGCCTTGCTTGTTAGGCA
>JARJDQ010016101.1:1399302-1410259 GCA_030264215.1 Geostiba sp. GC000077 | reverse complement strand
AAATACTTTTCAAAATAGTATTTTCTATTTAAATAATTTTAATTATATTCATTATATTAATTATATTTCTATATTAAAACTGGATCCTATTTATTTTACTCCAGAACATTTTCGAGCAGGACAAACGAACATACCTATGATATCCCTTACCCACGTGCAGTTCGAAACGTCAAAAATCGGTAAGGTTCCAGCGAATTCACTATAGTAGTCTGATAGTAGGTTGGTTTTGTTGGTTTCCTACAGTGACGATGCGTTGAATCCGTGTCGGAGTGCGCGCTGTGGTACCCCGCATTGAGAATGTTGGAAAGCGAAAAGCGAATATGCCATTCTCCTATGTTCGGCTGCATGATTTCCATTCGATTTCCACACGAATGAGCACGATTACACACGAATAGTTATGATGGGCAAGGTGCAAATTCGAAAACGCACCAATGACGAATCGTCGACACTATTGGCTAGGTGCAAAAGCGCGGGTCTCAACCGCCAGGGGGCGAGAAAACTCATTTGTGAGTGATTCCTATATCTATTTTCAACATTAAAATTGGCAACACCGGGCCCGCCGGGCGACCAGCAGCCATCGAGCAACGCTGCAACACTGTGCAAATGTCAAACGCCATGTTGTCCCCAAATTCGCCGCGAGGGCGCGAGCGGCGCGAGGTTAGAAAGTGAAATTCACACTTCACACAGGAGCTCGGTGCTGCACAGCTGCACAGCTGCACAGGCACAGGCGCAGGGGCAGTGCACAGCAGGGCTGCAGGTGCAGGACAGCAGCAACAGCAGTCAACAGTGCACTTGTGAGTGCGCTGCACACTGCACACAGCACCGCAGCGCGACTAGAACTAGTAGAGCACGAAATTACCACACTCGAGAGTGGAGTGCGGCCGAGAAGAAATCCGGATCAAAGATGGTGCGTTCGTATCGATCGTGCAAGTTGTAAATAAATCGCGGTCCTGGTGCGCGCTCGCGATGTAAACATGTAACAGTCGCAAAAGACTGGGCGCGCGACAGGGGGCCGAGTATTATGCTAGACGAACATGACATGAGCTCGCAAACGTTGGATATCCTGCGCCAGGGGGTGTGGGCCTCGCTCACTGGGGGCTGGTTCTACGACCCCCATCAGGACGTGTTCTCCAACACGTTCCACCTGTACCTTTGGTTGTTCTTGCTTTGCTTGCCGTTCACAATATACGTGGTGAGTTTACATTTAACATTCAACAAACAGATGACAGTTGTTGTTTTCTGACCAGTTCTGACCTAATTTCTTGCTTGTTGCTTTCCCATGGCAGTACTTTCCGCCGACTGAATTCTTCTGGTACTTGTACTGCACTGCCATCACAGTGGTGTTCGTCACCATTAAACTGATCAACTATGGCTTGCACCACATGTATGATCACAATGAGTGCATTCATGAGCAGATTGAGGATGAGTGGAATGAACCAAAGAGGTAACTTTCACTTTATTATAAACTATAAAGCAACAAGCTAGCTAAATAAACATGTGTAATATCCATAGAGAGGATGAAGGGATTGAGCTCCAGGTGCTTAACACCACTGGCAACTCAATTGAATTGGAGCTGAAGACCAAACCTGAGGGATGTTCCCTGCAATCATTTGGTGGTGAGATTGGTGTCTGCAGCACTGACATTGACAGCTTTGAGTCAGGTGAATACCAAAGAATGGAATCTGTTGATGCCAAGCAATCAAGCACAATAGGTAACCAACCACACAATGAACAATTAATTGAACAAAAAAAAACAATTGTCTGTTTGGTCATTCTAGATTTAAAGGCAGATGTGCACAGAAAGAACTCGTCGGAAAGCAGCGAGGAAATCACCATCCAGCCCGACAGCGATGCCTACCACGTGCAGATCGTGCCGGAGACGATGCGTAAGGAGCCCAATCGCCATCCGAACAACAGCACCGAGCCGAACCTGCGCAAACTCTCGCCGCCGGCGGGCGTCGACGTAAACGAGGCGGAGTTCGCATTCTCCGGCGCGGCCGACTACCGCCGCCATTCGAACTTCACCAACAGCTGCCTGGGCATGATCACGCGCCCCTCGCAGATGACCGCCACCGGCTCGCTGGAGTTGAACTATAAGAATCTGAATCAGGCCTTAATCGACGGCTACTTCCGCTGCAATCGCAACGTGGGCGTGCGCCGCATCCGCTCCACGGCGCTGGAGAAGAGCTGCCCGCCGCCGTCGCTCTCCGCGTACCCGAACAGCCTGGAGATCATTGGCGGCGGCGGCAGCGGCGTGAAGACGAAAAATCCGCTGCCGCCGCCGAGCAACACACTCACGCGCAACCAGCATCTGAATCTATGCCCGTACTACGGCTCGGAGATCGTCTACCCGATTGCGGAGCAGTCCGACGAGCAGCAGAACAGCCACGGCCCGGACACCGATCCAGACCTGGACTCCATGGCGCATGTATCGGACAGCGATCTGGAGGAGAATCGAGGCAGTCGTTCGCCGCTGTTGCTGCGGAATATTTACCTTGAGGATGAAGCGGTGCGCAAGAAAATTCAAATTGGCGATGGTCAAAGTGCCACCTCCAAAGATGCACTGTTAGATAATGATAATTCGAATTCAAGTGCAACGCCGCCGCCTGAGGTGCAAGATTGCTGTGATAACAGCGAGAAGAAGAGTGATTTGTCCAGTAGCAGCTCCACCAGTGTCGAAACAAAGGCCCAGGAACCGGTGGAAGACGGCGCCATGGCTCTGGAGCGCTCCACCGGGGCGATTAAGCGACGCAACTGCCGGCGGAATCGAAAGAAGAAATCCGCCGAGTTCAAAGCGAAGCCAAGTACTCGCCTAGCGGAGTCCGAGAATAGTTTAGTCGAATTAGACTTGGATTGGCTCTTCGACGACGAAAACGAGCATGTCAAGTACAACAAGGACGGAAATGACTGGTGTGGTGGTCGGGCCACCGGCTGCGTCGAGGAAGACGTGAGCAAAGTCCTGCAGGAAGTCCCTCCGCGGAGTCTCGGAGCCATTCCGAAGAAACGCGAGAGTCGGCGGCACAGCAGCGCTGAGGATAAGCCGCGAAAAGTGGCAAAGTCCGACTCGGAGCGCTCGGAGCTCTATCGCCGCAAGGAAGAGCGCTTTAGTCGGAATCGCTCTGTCAAGGAGTACGTCAGCACGCAGACCTGCTTGGTGGAGAGTCCCGTGGAGGGTTTGGAATGCCTCGTGACTCAACCACGTCATCGTAAACTTAGCCACTCCCGGCGGCATTCGTCCAAAGCTGTAGAGCTGCCGGCGGATACGTATCAGGAGGCATCCTCCAGTGGTAGCAATACCGAGCTGAGCACGCTGCTGCCTCCCCAGACCTTTCTACAGGCGTTTCTCGTCTCGCGGCGTGAGTTCTCCATGCTGCCGGTGTGCCTTCCCAGTGAGCGCGCAGCGTCGCCCACGCACCGCGTGAACCCCGCCGCACACTGCAAGCTGAAGCGCAGCACGCAGATTCATTCGCGCGGCTCTCGCGGACGTATGTCTCAGCGCGACAGCGCCATCTTGACGACACTTTCATCCGGCCACGGCACGCACTGCGCGAAGAGCTTTAACGACACCAGCGACGGATCCGTTCACTGCTTTCAGGACGAGTACGGCAACTGGATTACTTATACGTTCGACGAGAAGGGCGTTGGGACTGCGAATTTGGGCGTGACTGCAAACGTCGCCTCCACGTCGACGAAGTCCTGCTGGGACAACACTGAGACCATTGACCAGAGTTCGCCCTCGGTGTCCATCATCATGGATCAGCAGCCGCGCTCATTCGTGTTCGTCCCGCCTCGGCAGGCGACGCGTACGCGCATTTACGCGCGGCCCGTGCCGCTTCAGCTGCCGCTAGACGCCGAAGAGCGGCGCCTACATCGCAGCATCACAGACGCCGTCCGACAGCGCATGATCAACGGCCAAGGGACGTCCGGCGATGCGAACTCCCTCTCGCTGCGAGACATTATGATGAATCCAGACTTTCCGAGGCATCCGATGTACCGCATACAGACGGCCGCTGATACGCTGAACAACAACAATCCGCGTACAAAGAGCTATTATAAGTTTCGCCTCTTTCCGTTCCCGTTCGTCAAGGTGAAAATGGATCGTCTCAAGCTGATGGCCCTTTTGGATCGGAATCTCACGCTGTTCGAAACGCTCGCGGCGTCGCTCTTGGGGATTTTCGTCTCGATTTTCGGCGCACTGTTGCTGTACCTGCAGTTCTACACCGATGTCCACGCGTTCATCTTCTGCTTCATTATCGCTGGCAGTCAGTACTCGCTGATGAAGAGCGTGCAACCCGATGCGGCATCGCCCACGCATGGCTTCAATCGTGTGATTGCGTATTCCCGACCAATTTACTTCTGTTTATTCTGCGGGATGATCCTGCTGGTAGATGCGTGCGTCGATGGCGAGGAGAACTTCACCGCCGTCTCACTCTACGGCGTCACGCTCACCAACAACGAAGCACTGATCTTGACGCGAAACTTTTTGGTCACGTTTGTGCTGTTTTTTCCGTTGCTGTTCTCGCTGGGGCTCTTCCCGCAGATCAATACGTTTCTCCTCTATGTGCTGGAGCAAGTGGACATGCACGTCTTCGGCGGTAATGCAATGTCCAGCCTCTGGGCGGCTTTCTACTGCGTGTTTCGCTCCGGCCTCGCTGTGATAATAATGTATGGTCTTGCATATGGCGGCCTCTGTGAGCCGAAAGGCTCACAACATGTGCTCTTTTCGATCTTCTGCGCATGCCTAGTAGCGTGCGCGTATCATCTGAGTCGCAGTGCCAGCGATCCTACGCACGTGTGGAACATGCTGAAGAAGAACCTCTGGCCGCCAGACATTTACAAGGAGCACAAACGCGCGCCGGATAAGATGAGCGATGTGAAGACAAAGGACACGAACGTGGACGCCAACGATGAAGATATTGAAAAGGGCGACAACATTCCCGATGTGCGTGAGACGGAGACCAAAGAGATGGATATAGATCCACTGCCGAAGAAATTGCAGAAAACTGTAAACGCCCGGCTGACGAGTGACGTGCTTCTGTGCGGCATCATCGCCATGTTGGTTTTTGGAATACACGCCAGCACTGTGTTCACCGCGCTGCAACCGGAGTTAAGTCCTGTTTTATGGGGGACGGCGGCGGCGATGGGGTTTCTGCTGCACTATATCATTCCGCAGATGAGGAAGCAGCTGCCGTGGCTGTGTATTGCACGACCGGTGCTCAGATCACTCGAGCATGATCAGTATCAAGTGCGAGGACCAGCGAAGATCATGTGGTTTGAAAGGGTATGCTCATCTCGCTCCACACATCCATCACGAAGTATTAAACACGCCGTATTGTTACAGGTTTTTGTCTATCTGTGCTTCATAGAGAGGAACATTCTCTATCCATTGTTGTTTCTTGCGGCGCTTACCGAGGAGGCACCGAAAGTCGCCGAGAAGTTCGGCAGTTTATTCGGTGCGCTGATCGTCGTCGTTTGCGGCTTGAAGTGTTTACGCAACGCGTACTCGGATCAGGGCTCGCAATACTTAATTCTTACCTTCACAGCGTTGTTCTCCAAGTATGATTACTCCATCTTTCAAGAGAGTTTTCTCGTGGACTACTTCCTCATGGGCATTGTGTATAGCAAAACTTACGAGCTCTTGCTAAAGGTACATTTCTATTGTAACTTAATTACTTTCCAACAGACATTGATTGATGTACGTTGCAGGTGCAATTTGTTGTAACGTACATTGCGCCGTGGCAGATCACGTGGGGCTCTGCATTCCACGCGTTTGCCCAACCATTTTCAGTTCCTCATTCTGCGATGCTCTTCGCCCAGGCGATCATATCGGCCATCTTGTCTACACCGTTAAATCCTTTTTTAGGTTAGTAATCTACATCTACATAACCTCATATTCGAGCTTTTTAACCTATGGCGAGTACTTTTTGTGTAGGAAGTGCAATTTTTTTAACATCCTACGTCCGCCCGGTGAAGTTCTGGGAGCGGGACTATAACACGCGGCGCGTAGACCACTCCAACACGCCGTTGTCCTCGCACCTCGAGCGCAACCTCGGCGCTGATGACAATAACCTCAATTCGATCTTCTACGAGCATCTGACCCAATCGCTGCAGCATTCGCTTGCAGGGGATTTGATTCTGGGGCGATGGGGACCGATCAGTCAGGGCGATTGCTTTGTACTGGCATCGGATAACCTCAATTGTTTAGTGCACATTATCGAGTTGGGGAATGGATTGGTCACGTTTCAGATGCGCGGGTTGGAGTTTCGAGGCACGTACTGTCAGCAGCGCGAGGTGGAGGCCATCACGGAGGGTGTAGAAGAGAATGATGGTAAACTATTCTAATTTTAAGGATAAGAACAGGTTGAAATTTAAGGTTTTCGCCTTTAGGTTGTTGTTGCTGTGATCCTGGTCATCTACCCGGTATGCTAAGCGTAAACGCAGCGTTCAGTCAACGTTGGCTAGCCTGGGAGGTCACCGCTGCGAAGTACGTCCTCGAGGGCTACAGCATATCGGATAATAGTGCTGGGTCGATGCTGCAGGTCATCGATTTTCGCAAAGTTCTAGTCACATACTACGTTAAGGTAAGTTTTACATTATAAAACAAAAATAAAATGTTAACACGCTGGCTTTTTTTAGAGTATAATATTTTATGCCGTACGATCATCGAAACTGGACGACTGGCTGACGTCCAGCGCCATCTTGAAGGCGTTGGAACCGATGCAGGATCGAAACTTCGTCGACCTCGATCCGGTGTTCAACTTCAACTTCGACGAGGACTATGACCTAAGTGCCTGCGGCATGACGCGCTCCATGTTCTTCCAGATCTACAGCGAGTGGATTGCGTACTGCGTCACCAAGAACGAGAAGCACATCGATGTTGCAAACAATTCGCACCTGGTGCTCCTCTGCTTTGCGTTGAGTTTATTAGGTAACCATGAAAATACACGGAAAGCCATCAAACATTTTATTTGCTTGTTTTGTTGGTTAGGACGGAGAACTTTAAGTGCCGCATCACACAATACCGTCTCCAGCGTAGAGTTCTTCCTGCACGGGCTGCACGCACTGTTTAAGGGCGACTTTCGCATCACATGCGCTCGCGATGAGTGGGTCTTCATCGACATGGATCTGATTCGCACTGTGGTGGCGCCAGGCGTGCGCATGTCGCTGAAGCTGCACCAGGATCATTTCATGACGCCCGACGAGTACGAAGAGCTGCCGGCGTTGTACGAGGCGATCTGCAAGCATGAGGACGAGTTGGTGATTTCCCACGAAGGGGATCCGGCTTGGAGGAGCGCCGTGCTAAGCGGCACGCCTAGTTTACTAGCGCTGCGGCATGTTTTGGACGAAGGGAATGATGAGTATAAGATTATTATGTTGAACAAGCGCTTTCTGAGCTTTCGTGTGATTAAAATCAACAAAGAGTGCGTGCGGGGGCTCTGGGCCGGGCAGCAGCAGGAGCTGGTCTACCTGAGGAATCGCAATCCGGAGCGAGGGAGCATTCAAAACGCCAAACAAGCTTTAAGAAATATTATTAACTCGTCGTGTGATCAGCCGATTGGGTATCCTATTTACGTGTCGCCGCTCACGACCAGCTATGCGGAGACGAACGAGCAGCTGAGCAGCCTCATTGGCGGGTCGGTCAGCCTCAGCAAGATACACAACTACGTGCTGAATTTATTCAGAAGGTACGAATTTTAACGCAAAGCAGAAACAATCATTTTGAGCCGTTTTGAGCGTTATTTTTGTTGTCCAGGATACGAAAACGGTGTGGCGAGGGCTGTTCAAGTGGCGGATCGGCGCGTGACGAGCTGGGGATTGGCCATGAAGGAGTTTATGCGATGGCGCCGGTGACGACGCTCACGGCGCATAATACCGGTTCGCAATCCACGGATGGTTCGCATCTTTGCGGGAGCATTGGACGTGGATCGAGCTTAAGTCGAACTTCATTGGGTAACTCAAATCTAACCTTATAGACCGGGCGCTAGTAAAAGATTTTTGGTCGTGATTTACTTCAGTATGCCTCTTTGTGTATAAACTTTGGTCAGGTTGTTTTTCAACATTTTTGTGCGTTTTTTATTTAGCTGCAAATCGGGGAAGTCTAGCGTCGATGGGGAAACCGACCAGTTCAACACTAGCGAATTTAGCAGGATTGTTCAAGGATCGCGATGATCGCACCACCATTTCCCAGCAGTCTGATAAGTCGGCAACCAGCGAGTCGCAGCAGGAGACTGAGATGATCGAGAAGGACGCTGTGCTATTCCAAAGAGTCAAAGTAATTTTTAATTTCTAATTTCAAACGTGACGAGTGACGATGAATGGAATTTAACCTAATCTTTGTGCAGATTGTTGATCCTAACCTAGTCTATGACGGCATCAACAAGGGACGCCGCATTGACGTCTGCTGGCCGAACGAGGGTATGCGGCATCGCGGCGGGCGCTCCTACTGGAACGACTGGTGCCCGGAGGCCGGCATGGAAGGACTTGTAAGATTTCCACGCGAATTTCAACCTTCTTTATAATTGCCAAACGCATGTGCACTTATAGGTGGTGCACAAATGGGTTCCATCGCATCGCGACCTCAATCGCCGCTCGCACGTGGACCGCACCATTCTGTTGGTGCAGATCGACGACAAGTACATTCCCATCGGCGAGAACGGCGTGCAGCTAGTCGCCATCACTACCACGACGAGCAGCGCCGGCGCCGGCGCGATAAACACCAACCCCATCATGGCCACCAATCCGGGCGTTGAGCGTGAAAGCTAGCGCTTGTTGCACGCCGCGTTCCGCGCGTGATACAGGGAGACTGCTATTCATTCATCCGCGATGCCAGAGGAATGATTCGCTTACTGCCCTTTGAGAGGCATTCATCTGAACCATCAGCGTACAGCATACAGGAATATCAAGTAAGCATTGCTCTAGCGACTGCAGACTACACTACAACACAAGTAGACAAGTATGAACGAAAAAAGTAAACAATCAACCGGCATTTTATATCCACTATCTGCATCTTCAGAACAGAGACAGGGTTACTTTTATTTAGCGGCATGTCAATGCAAAAGAAATAATTAAAGCAGTATTGTTGCTATTTACGACCCGGTTACTTAATTTGTTACAAAGTCGGTAAAGTTGGAATTGTCGAAAACAACAATACCACTTCATTTGTTTTACTGCCTGCTCCAACGAGTTAGATGCATCGTATGCATTGACATCACTAGAAAAAAAAAAGGTTCAAACTAACCCTGTATAATCATGATTATGCTAGGCAATGTGTTAAATCTAAGGCTCGCCTGCCTGTAATGTTTAGTCGATTTTAGTGCTTCCTGGACGAAAATTTATTCAAACACACGAGAAATAATCAATGCCCGATTAATGAGTAATGACAAATGATACCAAGTTCATCTATCAAGAGAATATGAAGTAAAAACATTTTAATTGTTTAAAGTTAAACGAAAAACCAGACTAAACGTAAGCGTAACGAGCTTGTTGACCACTTTAAAGTTAAACAAGCGCTAAAAAAAACATGAAAAGATTAAAATACGATGTTGCCTTAAGATTGATAGACTGATTTTTATGTGTATTTATTTTTTTAACAAAGCCCAAACTAAGGATAAACTAATTGTGTAAATATTATTAATATTATGTATGTATAATTAAATGAAAATGAAGGGGAATCATTCATGATCATGAGCAGTCAACTAATGACATTGACAATTTAATGCCGACGCAGAAGTAAAAGCGAAGAAGTGTTTAACACTTATGATTTCGCATTTATATTTGCGCGTTGGTTATATGATTCTTTGAAATGTTGCAAACGAGGTGAACATGTAAACAAACATGTTTGCACTCTGCATTAATGTTTCATGACTGTATATTAAGCTGTATGCAGTAAAACTAAAAGAAAACTAAAGAAATACTTGTTATTGCTAATTGTAAGTCTAGAATGATGTTTTGTTTTCTCTTGTTCAACTTTTCTTTCACAATCTGATATGTTTTCATTTTGTTTTTCATTGTTGTGAAGGTAAATTTGCATAAATATTTATTTAATTTGTTTCCTTTGCAATTTCATGTTGGGAGTATACTGTTTCATACTGCAACTATGTAAATGCGTTAACAATAACTGGCCTATGAAACAAAGAAACTATGATTTATATATTTAATTACAATAAATATTTCCAAAAGTTGTTCTCATTGAACTTTTATCACTGTTTTTAAGTTAGTCGGTGTTAGGCGGCGCTGATGGGCCGTCGGAAGAGCAGGATGTGTGGCTCCGGCCCGTGCAGCATGTAGTGCACCCAGTTGGGGCTCTGCTGGACGCCTAGGTTACGCCATTCCGTCTCAGTCATCAGGTGAGGCCTTGGTACGAGCTTGGCCAGGTCTTGGGGGAGTATCACATGCCTGTATTCGTATTTCGTGTCGCTGTACTTCTCGGAATATTGGATGTTCTCTACTGGCATTATTCCATAAGCCCTTGGCAGTTGTTAATTGGTGCTTTACGTTCTAATTACGTTTTAATTCTATAATTTCGAGTTTGAAACGTTTGAAAGAATTTTATTTGTAGGTTAGGTTTGGTTTTGGTTCCTTTCAGTTCCTTTGGCGGTTCTCGCAAATTTGGTTGCCTATAGTTGACCTTCACATTTTAACCAGAAACCACTAATTTTAACGATTTTAGCCCAAACTCAGAAGAAGGACCTTTTTTGGCTATCTTTGGTTATTAATAATTTTTAATATTATGGTAATACCCTTGTAATATCACTATAAAAAGTTTGAGACAAAAATGAAAATCCAGAGTTTGTTATGGTGCGTTTAGGCAATTTTGTTATGACGCTAATATTTAACAATATAATATTGCAAACACGCATTATACCATTCAAATGATAATATTGAATTGGGATAATAATTTAGACCAATAATTGCAATATTCTAATTGCTTACAAGCGTCTCTGCATTTTAAATCATG
>JARJDQ010016101.1:331315-342331 GCA_030264215.1 Geostiba sp. GC000077 | reverse complement strand
ATTCCTAAGTTTTACAAAACTTTTTCAAACATATGGTTCATTATTAATTTTAGTAGGGCACAATGTCTTCCAAAGCCTTATTTATCAGCATTGAATGCACAGAATCGAAGATCCGTTTTATGTTATCTGTGCTTGTTGCAACTGTAAAGTGAATGAACCAGTTCCTTTTTTTACTGTCCTCTTTGGTTATTATCTGAAATGAAACCGAGTTAATATTTGTTTTATTGACATTTAGACCATCTCAAAACAGCACTCATGCACTCATTGTTTTGACAATAATTAAACTTCCCTAGCATGTTATTAAACAGTGGTTAAACTATAAAGGGTGTTTCTGTTCAAACGCCCCACCGGGAATTGGCAGATTCTACATCCAAACTGTGCCAAAGTTACCAAACGAAGATGCTGAGGCTATAACTGTTTTCGAGTTATACGTAATTTAAGTTGACCAATGGGAATCAAGATTCCAACTTAGACGGCCATTAATGGATGTCTAAGCAGTCATTTACTTTGTTATATTATTTAAAATCACCATTGTTACGTATATATCACCATTGTTTCGTATAATAACTTTGGCTCCGTTTTGGCTGTAGAGTCTGCCAATTCCCGGTGGGGCGTTTGAACTGATACACCCTGTATAAATAAATCCTTTGATATATTCCACAGTGTATGTAAGATTCAACAACAATCAAATACATACTGCTCATTGGCATGAGAAACAAAAATTTACATAGTAGTAAAATAAAACTATCATCGTGGTAAGTTGGCAAATTTCATGCCCTTTCCAGCGATGTTATTGCATATTCAAAACGTTAACAAATTCATTACGTAATCAACAAATGTATCTCCAAAGAGACGTCCGCAGAATGAAAATGTTCGTGGAGGCGCTGGGAGACGAATGTGTTTCTCCATTTGAAACTTTGTGCAAGAAAAAAACATTTTATATGCTCAGATTTTTCTAGACTAACCGTATGTCAAAAAGATTTCATCAACGAATTTAAAAAAATCGAATTAGGTGGAACGCTAAAAACCTATTTAACTACTACTACAAATAATAATAACTGAGAACATTATTAATCGCGCAGGTTCGACGTTCTGGTGAATGGTGGAGGCGCCGTGACCCTGCAGTTCCAGCGCTCGCCTTTCAAGCCGCTCACACGCACCGTGTTCGTGCCGTGGAATCAAATCGTCGTCCTCCCACCGGTGCACATGCAGCTCAGCGACGATAGCGACTCCTCCAGCCATCATCCAAGGTAATGCCATCCGAGAGGGGGCCTCGAAATCGAATCATAATAATTTTTCCTCTCGCGCTAAACGTCTTAATCGCGGCGCCTCGACACCTCGGCACGAAATGGGAAACTCACCGCTCTTTTTTTTGCTCTCTCACTCCGCGCCCGCAGCTTCCTCAGCCGTAATCCGGCAATCAACTTCCCCGGCGTATCGCGCTCCCTCTTCGGCCCCAACAGCGTGCTGCCAGCGAGCTGCGACGATCACGATCCCGAGGAGCTCAAGCCGGTGATCACCGGCACGTGGATGCCTGAAGCCGTTGGCGGCATGGCCGGCCAGAGCCTCATCTTTGCGGAGACGCAGATCGTCCAGGAATCGATCCCTATCCCCGGCTCGGATTTGCATCTGATGTACCAGAGCTCGCAGGCCATCGGCTATCTGAGCACCATTCATATGCGCCTCACTGCGTCGACCATTCCCAAGACCCTCACACACGTCCATGTGCGCGTTGAGGTCGAAGGGTCGCTGCACGTCAAGACCTACGAGGCTGACCCGGATCTGAAGCACACGTTCGCCTGGAACAAGCGCAACGTCTACAAGCAGAAGGTGTACGGCGTGGCGCAGGCGAAGGTCTCCGTTGGCTATCAGCACTCCTCGTGCGAGGAGCCCGTCTGGGAGACGCAGACCGCCGACCTGAAGGGCTTCGACGTGGACATCAGCGACATCGGCGGCTGGGGCCTCGACATCCACCATCACTACAATTTCCACGAGGGCATTCTGCAGAAGGGCGACGGCTCGACCCTTCACCTCAAACAATACCCGCGCACCGTCAACGTCGTCATGGGAACCGGCCTGCAGCGTACGCTGGATTGCCCCGGCCAGTGTGGTGGGCCCGCGAAGGACGCCAAGCTGCTGACGCCTGGATCACTCGCCAGCGGCCCGGATGGCAGCATTTACGTGGGGGATTTCAATTTGGTGCGTCGCATCACACCCGAAGGCCATGTTTACACCGTACTGCAATTAAGGTACGTTTGCCCCTTATCTACACCCTTCCCATTGCAAAACCGTGCATTTATGAAGTCCGTTGAATTCGTGTTCATGTGCGAGTCTCGTTGTTGGAATTGCAGGGCGACTCAAGTGGCTTATCAGTATTACCTATCGGTCTCGCCCGCTGACGGCCACCTCTACGTGTCGGACCCCGAGAAGCATCAAATCCTCAAAGTGATATCATTAGAGCCCGTGACTGATCCGAGCATCAATAGCGAACCAGTAAGTTGAAGCGCTTAGGCATTCTTATTCCAGCTCACTTCTCTCGCAATTCGCGCAACCCCTCCCCCTTCTCCATCATAATGAATCGATAAGCGATAAAACTGAAAACCCTCCGCTCTCGCCCTCTAGGTGGTCGGAAACGGGGAGCGCTGCATACCAGGGGACGATAGTAATTGCGGCGATGATGGCCCCGCCAAGCACGCTCGATTAGCGCACCCCAAGGGCATCGCGATCGCGGCGGATAAAACGATGTACATCGCCGACGGCACCAATATACGCGCGGTGGATCCACGCGGCATCATCCACACGCTCGTCGGCAGCCACGGCCATCACAATCACTGGTCGCCGATCCCGTGCCATGGGGCGCTGAGCGCCTCCCAGGCGCAACTGCAATGGCCCACCGGGCTGTCCCTCAGCCCGTTGGACGGGTCGCTGCACTTCATCGACGATCGCCTCGTGCTCAAGCTCACCGCCGATATGAAGATCAAAGTCGTCGCTGGCACCCCGCTCCATTGCCATGCGCGCGAGGATAATAACGTCACCGCGACGAAGGTGCTGAATGACGACGTGCTCGGCACTGTGTTGGCGTTAGCGTTTGCGCCCAACGGCGATCTGTACGTGGCGGAAACGGACACGCGCCGCGTTAACTTCATCCGCATGGTGGACTCGTCCGGCAAAATCACCCACTTTGCAGGACGCACGCAGGAGAAGTTCAAGAACAACTGCGACTGCAACATGAGCATCACCACGGCAAACCCGCGCACCAGTCCAAGCCAGGAGCTGCCCACCGCGTGCATCTGTGGCGCGACCGACGTGACCACCAGCAACGCCGAGACCCTGCTGTCCTCTAACGCTCGCTTCCAGGCCATCTCCGCGCTGACAGTCTCGCCCGGCGGTGTTTTGCACGTCGCTGATCAGGGATCGCTGCACATCCTCGCCCTCGAGCACTATCTGCCCGCGCACGATGAAAACGGCGAATTTCACATACCGTATCCGGCTGCCGGCGAGATCTACGTGTTCAATCGATACGGGCAACATGTCGCCACCAAGGATCTCACGTCGGCCAAAACACGCTACTTCTTCCTGTACTCGAAGAACACCAGTTTCGGCAAGCTCTCCACCGTCACGGACAGCTCCGGCAACAAGATCCAGTTCCTGCGCGACTACAGCAACGTGGTGAGCTCCATCGAGAACACACAGGACCACAAATCAGAGCTGAAAATCTCCGGCGTCGGGTACTTGGTCAAATTGTCAGAGAAGGGACGCTCCGAAATCGAACTCGACTACGACATGAACACCGGCCTACTCACGAGCCGTTCAGGGGTGAGCCGCACTAAATTAACTTGTTTACGCCGAACACATTAATTACGCCCTGTTTTCTCTTCGGATTGCGCATTTAGGGAGGCGAAACGTTCATATATCAATATGATTGGTTGGGCCGCGCGACCGGCGTGACGCTGCCGAGCGGCGAAACTTTGCGCCTGAATTCCGAACTTTCGCCCACGCAGGGCCTGGTCGTGTCTGCCAGCATGCCGCCGACGAACTTAATGATCACGGGCAAGTCCAACAAGAAGGCAATCATCAAAGACGGTAAGTGCTTCCACTCCGAAGTTGGCGATTCTTCTCTTATTTAATGTTCGTTCAAAAATGTTGTTTCAATCAGGACTGGAAATTGCTGAAGTGAGGACGTTGAAGAATTCCACGGTCGGGGTGACGGCGGCGTGCGGCGCTAGCATGCAGGTCGCCGCCGTCGAGCGGCATCCGCTGTTAGAGGCGGCGCTGCCGGTGGAGGCCGAAATGCTTCCGGTGTGGTCCGAGCAAGTATCCACGTTCGGCGACGGGCTGGAAAATTACATGTCGACCAAATTCAGCCTCGTCGGCGACGTGCGCAACCCACAGCAGACGCTCAACCGCGAGCTCTTCGTGAACAACTCCAAAGTGCTGGCGATCGAGTTCGATCAGTTCACGAGTCGCGAGACGTTTTACGACCGCGACCGTCAGCAGTTGTTATCGATCACGTACGATGCGGCTGGGCTGCCACTCAGCTACGTACCGAACGGCTCCGTCCCGCTGAACATCACCTACGACGGCTTCAATCGCATCGAGGGCTGGAAGTGGGGGGCATCCGAGCTGAAGTACAGCTACGATCGGCATGGTCTGCTCTCGGAAATTACCAGCTCCTTGGATGGCACGAAGATATTCACCTACAACGAACTGAATATGATCACGAAAATTACGCTGGCGAGTCAGAAGAATTTCGCGCTGTCCTACGACGACGCTGGCGGGTTGCGGCATGTGACTCTGCCCAGCGGCACGAAGCACTCGTTCAGCCTGCAGCCCTCGTTGGGCTTCGTGCGCGTTACGTACACGGCGCCGGGAAGCACCCGAGCGTACTTGCAGCACTACTCGCATTCGGGATTGTTGCTGCAGACAGTATTTCCGGGCGAAGGCGCGCGCGTTGTCTACCGCTACACGGCCAGCAATCGCGTGCAGGAAGTGGTGCACGGCGATGGGAAATCACTGTATCATTACTCGCCGTCGAGCGGACTGCCGTCGCAAGTGCTGCATACCGAGCCGGACTTGGAATACCGCTGGGATTATCAGTACACCGGCGGGCTGCTCATGGAGGAGCGCGTGGATTACGGCGCCAAGACGGGATTGAGCAACGCCAAATTCACTTACGACTACGACACCAACTACCGGCTGGCGGTCGTGCAGGGACGCATCGGCGGGCAGAACCTGCCGCCGTACAATCTCGCGTACAGCACCAAAACGGGCGCGCTAGAAATGATCGGGCCGTTCAAAATTAATAAGCCCAAGTGGAACGACACCCAAGTCTACGATGGCACGGCGCTGTTCTCCCGCAACGTCGACGGCCAATTCCTCGAGACGCAGGTCGCGTTGACCATCCACGGCATGGAGGTGTTCCGCATGGAGTTCAATCACGATATGCATGGCAGGATCTCGCAGACCAGGACGTACACGCGCAACGTCGGCGTGAATCCCTACACCAATGTGAAGAACTACACTTGGGACTGCGACGGGCAATTGCTGGGCGTCGAGGCGCAGGAGCCCTGGGGCTTCCGCTACGACGATAATGGCAACATGCTGTCGCTGACGTATCGCGGCAACACCATTCCGATGGAGTACAACGCAATGGATCGCATCATCAAGTTCGGCGAGGGGCAGTACAAGTACGACACACGCGGGCTGGTCGTGCAGAACGCCCGCGAGGAGAAGTTCCACTACAACGCCAAGGGGCTGCTGGTGCGCGCCACTAAGCGCGGCCGATTTGATGTGCGCTATTACTACGACCACGCCGACCGGCTCTCCACGCGCAAGGACAACTTTGGCAATGTGACGCAGTTCTTCTACAACAATCAGCAGCGGACGCGCGAAGTCAGCCAGATCTATTCGCCGCGTGACGGCAAGCTGATGTCGCTCGTGTACGACGACCGTGGGCATCTGGTTTACGCTCAAGTAATTAGTTTATAATTCGATTTGCCGCAGCGCCCCGGCAATTGCATTAACCGTATTAACGTTTTTCGCTCTCCCTCTCCGCAGGTTTACAGGCACAAGTATTATGTAGCGACTGATCAGTGCGGCACACCGATCATGATCTTCAATCAATACGGCGAAGGCATCAGGGAGATTATGCGCTCGCCCTACGGTCACATCGTCTACGACTCCAATCCGTATCTTTATTTACCGGTGGACTTCTGCGGCGGGTTGCTGGATCAGGTAATGAATGCTTTCAACGTTTCAACAAATTCGTTCATTTTGTGCGCGGACAGAGTCTCCCTACTCCATCCGTTTGTAGTCGCTTACTTCGGTTTACTTCCGGTGGGCGAATCTGCGTGTTTCAATCTGCGGTATTGAAAACGAAATAGCCCCGCAATCAATCCAAATCGAAGCAATCCATTTCAATGTCTTTTCTGTGTTTTCCTTGCGTATCTAGGTCACCTCCTTGGTGCACATGCCGAATGGCAAAGTATACGATCCATTAATCGGCCAATGGATGTCGCCGCTTTGGGAGAGCGTCCTCGAGAGAGTGGCGACGCCGACGCATCTACATTTATACCGTTTCAACGGTAATGATCCGATAAACGTCGGGCTGGACAGCTCGCGGCCGAAAGGTATTGTCATCATTTTCAGCGCCAAATTGCGCGAGCGCATTTTGTATCAACCACTGGCATTTGTTTCGCAGACTATCTGGACTGGTTGGGCAAGATGGGCTACGACTTGAAGAGCCTGTCGCCGCAGTTATATCCGGACGAGCTGCCCGGCGGGCCAATGCCGCCGCAACTCAGCCGGCCGCACTCGGCATTCTGGGATCCCATCGACGACAAGCTGAGCAGCCAGTTGACGCTGCAAGCCACATCGACGGGCATCCAATCTGGCTTCCTTGCGCACATCCATTCACGGCGAATGGCCGAGGCCGGCAGTTTATCCACGCCGAGTAAATCCGCGCTCAAGACAGACGTGATGGATTTGGTCCCGAAGAAGATCGGCTCCGCTTCAGATCCGCCATTCGGCAAGGGCATTCTGGTCTCGCGCAATGCCCAAGGACGCGCGGTGGTATCCAGCGTGCCCGCTGCAAACGCCATTTACGGCGATGTATATACATCGGTCTTTAATCGCTCCTACCTTCTGCCGTTCACGTTCGTCGTGCACAACGCACAGCAGGACGCCTTCCACTTCGTCAAGGAGGATACGTGGAAGGCCAACGATGACAAGGGTCAGCTGAAGCGGCTGCAGGGTCAGGTCAACACCACCTTCCACGAGATCGCCAAAGAGAACGGCAGCGGCAACAACTATTTTGACGTCAAGATACACGGTCTCAACGCGGTGATCAATCTGCGCTATGGCACCACCCTGGAGAAGGAGAAGCAACGTCTCCTGCACCACGCCAAGTTGTCGGCGATTCGCAAGGCATGGCACAAGGAAAAGGAGGCATTGAAGAACGGCTTCTCCGGGAGCGTGGAATGGAGCACTTCGGAGGTGGACGAGATTATGAAGTTGGGGTATGCGTCAGCGTACGAGGGCGAATACGTCCACGACGTGCAGCTGTATCCCGAACTGGCCGAGGATCCCTACAACGTGCGCTTCAGGAAGAAGCAGAACGATTCGTCCAAGAAGAAACGAAAGAAACGCGACGCCCCGATCGCCAAGTGTCTGGACATCGATTGGTGGTGGCTCACGTGGAACTTTGATTCCTGCTAGTGATCCACAGCCTCCGCAACGAGCAACCATCGTGATGAAACAAACGCTAATTAAGTAAGTACCAAGAAACACACACAACAAAGAGAAAACAACTAATTATAAGTACTTTCCAAGATATGAGATTACTACTAATAGAGTACGTCTACGAATAGACTAAAATGTCAAAAAGCTGCAGACGAGATAAAGATAACATTTTATACCGCTATTAACGTAAGAAATAAGTTACACTGATAAAAGCTATCTAATCATAAGGAGATAAATTTAAACAAGAGACAACAAATGAACAAATGAAGATGAAAACTCTATGACATAATGAAACAAATGATACCAAATACCAAAGTCTATTTGTGTAATGTATTTCAAAGATGCCAAAAAATATTATTTATTTACAATGTGTTACCTATATGTATGTGATTAGCATTGGAGGTATAATCAAATCGGGTCAACCACACTATGTATATGTTGGAGAGCAACCAAGCACATTACAATTACCAAAATGGAGAAAATTAAGAGACTTTTTATACATGTAAGCATTCGATGGCTTCAGCGACATAAGTCATTACTCGACTGAAAAAAAAATCTTAAATCTACTAATGAGAATATAATGAAACATAAATAATACTGTAATTGCTAGCCCGATCTCGATTTCATCCTTGCGAATTTTGTAAATAGTATTTGCATAAAAAAATGATTATTTATTGATTAAGGAAGAAGGGACAATGTGTAAAATGGTATGGGCAGCATGCTTGAATCTATCCTGTCTGTCGAGCGAATGTGAGCGAGGTGTATTTATTGATTGTAATAATTTTCGGCGCGCGCGTCGCAAGGGCCTCCCTTCAGTTTGCGCGACCGCGCGCCTCTTCGAAATGCGTTGTGAATGAGATATCCGCTGAGCATGCCATTTCTTGTGTAATATTAGTGCCATATTTAAATATCGCATCAACATAAGTGGAGCAGGCGAACGGTGTAAATATAGTCCAAGTTATTATTATAAATAATTTACCTAAAAAAATGATCTAATTCCTTTTGAGATTAACACGAAACGAATTTATTCTAGATAGGCGACGAAACAAACGAACAAGAATTACATTTAACCAAAATGATACCCAAAGACTACTGAAAGTCAAACTGAACTTATGACACATTTAATAACGAACCAGTGAACCAGACACTTGCGTAATTCACAAATCGCGAAGAAGAATCAACTATTGATAAATAATTGAAAGCAAAATTGATGAAGACGATGATGATGATGATGATGTATGTTGTGTTGCTTTACTTAATATTATATCATTGTGACTGATTGATCTATGTTTATATAAAATGAATCGTTGAGAATCAGATGATGAATCCTGTTGTCGATCTTGACGAAGAGAAGAGAAATAACGATTTGTATAAAGATAGGGACGATAACGATATTGCAGAAACTATATTGTACGAATAATTATTATCCGATGTGTACCTTCTTGCCATTTATTCATCAAAAAACGATACATTCACTAAAAAAAGCCAAGCCACAAAAATAAAACATAACTTATGTTCCAGTAAAACATATAATAGTATTTAAGAAGATGAAGAATACACTATTGAAACCCAATATCAAACCAATAAAACTACCAAAAAACAAAGAAGACGATAGGAAGTACTAAACTAAAGCTATGTGAAATCGAGAAATATGAACAAAAGACGAAGAAACATAGAGTATAAGTAAAGTAAATAAGAAATAATGATGAATATATTATATTTTTATCCGCCTGCCATTATATAATTAAATATCGTAGTATATTTTGTGTGCTGATTGTTATCTCTGGATTATAAAGATAAACACGTGGAATTACAGAAAACTCAAGCAAAAAAAAAAACTCATAATTGTGCGAAGCGAAATAGCATGTGTATTAACTAATTTAATGTCGATATATGTTCAAATAACTATGTCCATAGACCATATAACCAACTCGCTGGTAATTGTTCATTTATAAATTCCAAATGATTGTTTATCGGAAGGTGTGGAATGTGCGCACTGTGCCAAACAGTGCGCGGTATCATATTCTTGAACGGAACGAATATGTGTCATGATTAATCCATTATTGTTCGATTATATCATTGTAACCCACTGTGCGCCAAGCGAAACATCAGCCAATAACAGTGTATAACAATTCGCAGCAAATTAGATTTCATAATGATAACACACCAAAAAAAAAAGGAAAAAAAAACTTGTGTAAACTCATACAGATATTTTACATATTTACCGAAACACGCAGCATACATACGATAAATGTGGTCTCATGCTTCTTGTTTCCTGTTTTGATAAAAACGACGAATCGTCAGGCTCGTGCGATTTTTGTAGCTTTAAATACTTTTGCGTTTCATATGCCGAATGTTCTCTTTGTAAATTATATGAAAATCAGAATGTAACCAAGAACAGTCGAGCAGAGGCAGGGAATAAGAATGTGGGTTTCCATGCGAAATGCGAAGGAAGAAATGTTGATAAGACTTAATTGGGACTTGGAAGGAATAGGATCGTGTTGTATGACAAAGTGAATTGCGGTGATGCGAAGGATATCGATTTTCATTATTTGTCAATAATATGTATAAAAATGGGAGAAAACTGCGACGCGAACTAACAAAACTTTAAGATTTGAAACAATGGAAACACAAGTCATTTAACGAGTATTATAAATGTTTTTAAAATAAAGAAATTGTTTTATAAAAAAACTGTGTGTGAAATCAAACACTTTAATTATGCTATCGTCATTTTTTTTCAAGGGAAAATTACATATTTTATTATTACATTTTTGAAACAGGTTTCAGACCCAACATGTGGAAACATTTCGCCATCACAAGTGCAGTAGCTTCGACCAGCAAAATCCTTCCCTCGTGGATTTTAACAATTTTCCCCGTGTTGTCTTTCTCGATGCAGTAACAGCTATCGTAGAACTCCGTGAACGTCGTGCAGATTTCGTACACAAACTCGCACAAGTGGTGCAGGCATAAGTCCCCTGTGATCTTCAACAAAACATCGGGATATCTCAAGAGTACCTTCGCCAGTTTCCACTCCTTGTCGTGATCTAACGACACCTGCGTTTTTTTCGCCAATTTTTTTAGATCTTCAGGACCTAGTCCAGCGTTGCGTGCAATGGAGCGAATCCTAGTGTATGCATACAGCAGATAAACAGCAGTGTTGCCCTTATCCTGCAGCATTTTATCAAAGGAGAAGACATACTCGTGATTGCGATTGTTGCATAAATCAGCGTAGCGAATGCAACCGTAGGCGATGGACTCCTGGGCCTGCTTCATTTC
>JARJDQ010016098.1:30507-40814 GCA_030264215.1 Geostiba sp. GC000077 | reverse complement strand
TTGAGTACAACTGCAATGGTGAAGATCCAAGTGACAGATGCCAATGATAACCGTCCAATATTCTATCCCAGAGAGTACAATGTCTCTCTGCGCGAAGGAGGAGGTACGTCCTCTACGCCGGTGGTCATAGTGGCTGCAACGGATCCGGATTCTGGCAAATTCGGCACCTTGACGTACCGAATCACTTCGGGGAATGACGCTGGGTACTTCCGAATTGATAGGAATACCGGGGAGATATTCGTTACACGGCCCAATATGCTCTCCTCGAGGACCAAGCGGTACCATCGACTGAATATCTCTGCCAGCGATGGCGGCGGGCTGAAGTCGGAGGCGGACGCCGAGGTCTTCATCAGCGTGATCGACGCCGCGCAGAAGCCGCCCATCTTCGAGCATTCGCGGTACACGTTCGGCGTGAAGGAAGACGTCAGGCGCGGTACCGTTATTGGCTCGGTGAAGGCATCCATCGCCGGCGACTCTGGTACGTACCTCCATACAGTCTATACGCTGTGCAAAAAGCGGCGCGCCTGACTAAAACATAATTTTTTCCGCGCCCTTACCTCTATAATTGACAGGCCAACTAAATAACGTTCATTTGCGAGCGCACCAAACGGCCGAGGCACATCTGATGAGTGGTTGCCATTCCGTGTGCGAGGCCGCGACGGGCATTTGCATTTACACATCTCGCGCGCATCTCTCGGCGCTGCACAATGCGCATTGCGGGTGCCTGCCGCTCCGCCAGCGAATGCATTAAATGCATTTAATTGAAATCTCCTCTAAATCTCTGCTCCGCACACGAGGCCATTGTCTTCGTTTAATTAACGTGAAACCGAAGCGCGGTGGACCAGACCGAAGCCGAAAATGATTCAAAACCACCTTGGTCCAATTGGAATCTGGCCAACCGACCAAGTCCAACTGCAAGTTGGCAGGGCCCACAACGGGAATAAAGGACCGCGCGTTGGAATTAATAGCCATCACGATGGGTCTCGTGTACCACGGCGTAATACGTACACCCGTACATGAAATTGTTCCCGATCCTCCGGTTGGATTGCTGCTGGGTATTTTAGAAAACTTGCATGCGCTTGCGTCCGTCGTGTGCTCGAGTATGCCGGTTAATTAGCATGCGGTGCTCTCCGTGATTTGCATGCGAACCCGGGACGAGGGACGACGACGCGACGTCTATAGAAAACTATAGTCCAATTATTTTTCATCGAGATGGGTCGCGGTCACGAGACGTCCCCGTGTTGTCGCTCGACGGCATTTCGGTAGTCGCGCACGCACGCTAACGCTTCATGTGTGTGCGTGCGGGTGTGTGCGGCATGTGTATGCTAAGTGAATAGTGGTCATTGTTTTCTCGTCGACTTGCGTCTAAACCGAAGTTACTGAAGTTACCGAAGGGCACCGCGCATCGGCATCCTAACCACCGGTTGCACAGATCCGACTTAACTCCGTCCCGAGGTTGGGGCTTTCGCGAGGAAATCCTGCCACTCTGCCAGTCCAGCGCTGGAGCAGGCTGCTCGAGACAAAATATATTACCCGTTGTCGCATCGTATTTATGCCCCAACCAACGCGCACATACACACACAGGCCCGCTCGCTGGAAGTTGGAAGTTGGTAGTTTCGTCTTTTTGCCTCACCCGCGTTTTCTGCACACTCGCACACATACCATTGACGCTGGCTAACCCGCCCGCCTGTGCCGCAATACAAAGGGCGCAGCCCAAGCTGCACAAACAAGATTGAAAAAAAATCGCCAGCGCCAAAAGTAAATCGAATACCCATTAAGCATGTCCATGCACCCAGGCCCCGGCTCCGTCTTCGTTTGCCATTCATTTCGTTTCCTCCTCGTCGCTTCCCCACTTGCCTCTCGTGCAAAGTATCCAAAATTGCGTCGCTGCCCACCTGTAATTTGTTGATATTTCTTGCGAGTTGCCGCTGGAGGGTGGAAGATTCGGCCGGATCGGAGGAAGGTAATATTATCTTTTGACTGGTTTGTGGTGCCAGCTGTCCGGAGCGCACGAGGACCGTAAATACCGCGGCACGGGAATGACACTCGATTTATTATCACGTTCCCAAACTGGTCGGCGGGGCATTCCCACCGCAAGCCCTTTTTGAAATGCCCCGTTCCGTAACGACAACGACAAGTGTGTGCTAAACTGAATGCGCTTTCTGCAGGCTCCTCACCATCGTCGCACGCCATCAGATACTCAATCTATTCGGGGGATCCGGATGGACTGTTCAGCATCGATCCGGTAACTGGGTCGATACGTACCTCGGCTGCGTTGGATCACGAGGTGCGATCCAGCGTTTTGCTGAACGTACAGGCTACCAGCGGCGAGCCACCTTCCTACGGTCACACTCAGGTGAACATCGAGATAGAGGATGTGAATGATAATGCGCCGGAATTTGAGTCGAACACTGTGAAGATATCCATTCCGGAGAATGTCGAGGTGGGTGCGCCGTTGTATGCTGCCCATGCTCGGGATAGGGACTCTGGTTCCAATGGGATCGTGAGGTACAAGTTGATTAATAAAGCCGCCATTGGAGGGTTGTTCGATGTGGACTCAAAACTGGGCCATGTGAGTTTGACCAGGAGATTGGATTATGAAACTACTGAACGGCACAGTTTGGTGATTACTGCCTCGGACTTGGGCACACCTTCGCTCTCGGCTAATTTAACGGTCTTGGTGGATGTACAAGATGTGAATGACAATCCCCCTGTGTTCGAGCGAGCGGAGTACGAGGTTAAAGTATTGGAGACCCTTCCAATCAATTCACAGGTAGGTTACCATCAACACTGGGTATACCATGAAATATTACATGGTTTCATTCTACAGATTATTCAAGTTACTGCAATCGATCTGGATACTGGAAACAATGCGCGATTGACCTACCGCCTTTTGTCCAACAATGCTACCCTAATAGATTCCCTAGGACCCTTTGGTGTGTTCCCCAATAGTGGATGGTTGTATCTTCGGCAAAACCTCGACCGGGAAAACCGTGATCGATATGCCCTTACTGTTGTGGCAACTGATAATGGTACCCCAACCGATAGCGCGTCAACCAGAGTCATCATCAATGTAATGGATGCCAATGACAACGACCCAATCTTCGATAAGGACACCTACGAATTCACCGTCGAGGAGAATCGTCCCCGTGGCAGTTTCGTCGGTGCCACGCACGCCCTCGACAAAGACATCGGTTTGAACGCTGCGATTCGCTACTTCTTGATTCCCAGCAACACCAGCTTCCAGATCAATCCAATTAACGGTGAGTACCTTGTGAAGTGTAAATATTGGACGAGATCACGTACACACTGCCCCTCGCACAAAACGACATAACTCAATTTCAATTTCATTCTGAGAACGCGTCGAATATATTATGCAGTCCTGCAGTCCGGCGTGTGACGGTTGCTGGCTGCCGGTCGGCAATAATTCACGGTTGCGAGACACGCGTTTTATTACCGGTGACATTATGAGTTTAAAATTACACGCGGATGATTTATTGGTTTCAACCGGATTCGGATTCGAACGGGCGCTCGATAATTGCAAGCTGGCGACTTGCAAGCTTGGCGAGTGTGTAACAAGTTTAAAGGATTATTTTAAATCGTTTGTAGGTGTCATCACGACAAAGTCAACGCTGGATCGCGAATACAAAGAGAATTACGACCTCGTCATCGAGGCGCGCGATCAGGGCACGCCCTCGAGGAATTCGCGCCAGCCGCTGCGAATCCACATCTCGGACGTGAATGACAACGCGCCTGAGATTGTTGATCCGCAGGAGGATGTCATCAGTGTTCGGGAAGAACAACCACCAGGTAAACCATTAGCAAAATCAAATTCTATTTTGATTCTAATTTGTATTTGTGGTATTTAGGTACTGAAGTTGTACGAGTTCGAGCCATAGATGCCGACAAGGGCAACAACGCCAGTATAACCTACGCCATTTTGAAGAACCGTGACTCCGATGGGCAAAATGTCTTCACCATTGACCCTACAACCGGCATCATTCGCACCAAAGTCGTACTGGATCATGAAGAGAAGACCATCTATCGAGTGGCCGTGACTGCGACTGACAATGGATCACCACCGAAGCAAACTCTACGGACACTGCGCATAGAAGTGTTGGACTTGAACGACAACAGACCAACGTTTACCAGCTCCAGTTTAGTGTTCCGAGTGCGTGAGAATGTGCGCGTTGGATTTGTGGTTGGTTCCATCGCTCCCACGTACAGTTTGGATGATAGCAATGTGATTCTAAACAATTTCGGACAAATTACCTACGCTTTGAACTCGTTGGGTAGAGACAGTTTGCCGGACGCTTTTGATATTGATCGTGGTACTGGGTCTTTAGTGGTGGCGCGAAAGTTAGATCGGGAGATACAAGGTGAATACCGACTGGAGGTGCGAGCGTTGGACACTAGTGCAACGAACAATCCACAGAGCAGTGCAGTGACAGTGCGCGTTGACATCGCGGACGCGAATGATAATGCCCCGCAGTGGTATGAGGATCCAATGACCATCAGGTTCGATGAGGATGCGCTGGTAGGTAGTGCGGTGTATAACTTCAGTGCGTTCGACGCGGACTCTGGAAGCAATGGTGATTTGCGGTATATGCTGATTAAACAACATCCCAATACGGGGGCATTCTCCATTGACCCTCTAACTGGTACTCTGCTGGTGACGCAGGGTTTGGATTATGAGACCCTTAAAGATTACGTGTTGATCGTCCAAGCAACTGATCAGTCTTTGAATGTTTCTGAGAGACTATCAACGACGGTCACTGCGCAGATTACACTGAACGACATAAATGACAACGCACCCAAATTTGTTCTACCCTCCACACCAACAGTGTACTTCCCTAGTGATACCTCTGTTGGAATGCCTGTTGCACATTTAATGGCCGTCGATCTTGATGCTGGCGAGAACGCACGGGTATCCTATGTCATATCGAGCGGAAATGAACAGGGTTACTTCACTCTGGGCTACGACACCGGCGTTCTGACGCTGTCGAAGACTATCGACCCCAGCAATCTCCTCCATTACGTGAACGTAACGGCCAGCGATCACGGCAATCCGCCGCGGCACACGCACCACAGTGTGCGGCTATCGCTGCAGGACTACGTTGACACGCCGCCGCGCTTTGCCGCCAGCGCGTATCACCTGGAGATCGCGGAAGACGCGACGCCAGGCGCGTTCGTCACCCGCCTGATCACGAAGACCGCCTCGGATCGAGACGTCAATCTGACGTACCTCATACCGAACGGCGTGGCGGATGATACGTTCGTCGTGGATGCGCACAGTGGCGTGGTGGCCACGGCGAAACCGTTGGATCGTGAGAATGTGGCCGAGTACTACCTGCCGGTGTACGTGACTGACGCGAATCGCAAGGACGAGCAGTTCGACGTGACGAAGCTGAAGATTTCCGTGTTGGATGTGAACGATCATACGCCGGAATTCAAAGCGACCGCCTGCTATCCGCTATCGGTGCCGGAGAACCAGGACGCCAGTGTGATACACACCGTAGTGGCGATGGACCCCGACATGGGCAACAATGGACTCCTGGTGTACTCCATCGCGAGTGGAAACCACGGAAACAAATTCTCGATAAACGCAACAACCGGTGATCTGATCGCAAAGAGTTTGGACAGAGAAAGTCAGGCGAAGTACCATCTAACAATATTGGTCCAAGATAAAGGTACACCTTCACTTCAGAGCACCTGCAACATCTCAGTACGGGTGGACGACCTGAACGATAATGATCCGAAATTTGATAGTACCAGCTACACTACTCACATCAACGAAGATGTCCCAATTGATACCTCGGTTCTGAGAGTAAAGGCATCTGATGCTGACTTCAGGGACAATGCTATCATCATCTATTCCATCGCCAATGAAAGCCAATGGCTATTCAGAATTGATAATAAAACTGGAATCGTAACCACCGCTGGTCACTTTGACCGGGAACGACAGTCAGAGTACAATTTTCAAGTGGTAGCTACAGATAATGGCAAATCCAATGCCAGATCACAACGTGTCCCAGTCAGTATCATCATTGCAGATGTCAATGATAACAAACCCAGATTTGTAAAATATCCCTACAGAGAGAAAGTCACACCGTTTGTACAACCTGGACAGGCCATTGTAAAGGTGACTGCAACTGATGATGATGAAGGTACAAACGCCGAAGTCGTTTACAGTTTGTCCTCTAGGGATGAATACGGTGGTAAATTTAACATCAATCCAAACACAGGAGTTATCAGTGCAACACAGAGTTTGGCTGGAGACTTAGCTAAAATTATTAATTTAAATGTCCTCGCTACTGACAAAGGAAATCCACCTCAATATGCACATGGGCTTGTGGAATTAGTCGTAGGGGAGTTGCCAGAAAACATTCCAAAATTGACTTTCCAAAACTCCACATACCGAGTGACTGTTTCTGAAAATGCGGAACCCTACAGGGAAGTATTGCAATTGTCTGCAGTGAGGTCCGATGGACGTCGGCAACGGATCAACTATTCTTTTGGAAGTGGCAATGATGACAAGCGATTCTTTATGGATTCTGAAACGGGTATGATCCAAGTCGGTAACACCAAACTTCTGGACTACGAAGTCAGCAAGGAGATTCATTTGGTTGTTGCTGCTAAATCCGAAGGCAGTCCTGTTCTCTACGGTTATTGCAATGTTATTGTTCAGTTAACCGATCAAAATGACAATGCGCCAAAGTTCACCCAACAGGAATACACAGCTTCTGTTTTGGAGGGAAACGCTAAGGGTACGTTTGTACTGCAAACGGTTGCTTTCGATGCGGATGAGGGAAAGAACTCGATGATTCGTTATCACATTGTCGATGGCAACCATGACAACGCTTTCAAGATTGAGCCAGCGTTTAGTGGCATTCTGAAGACGAGCATCGTACTTGATAGAGAGATCAGGGACACCTACAGACTGACTGTGATAGCAATTGATGAGGGTGTTCCGCAGATGACGGGGACCACAAGGATTAGAATCAACGTCGTTGATGTTAATGATAATCAACCCACGTTCCCACCACACAGTGTGATAACTGTGCCCGAAGGTAGGTTTCTTAAACATGTTCTCTTGGTAGTATGATATTAAATGAAACGTATTCGTTCATTTGCAGATACTGAGGTGGGCACAGTGTTGACAACGATTACCGCCAACGATGTCGACACCAATCCAGCACTAGTGTACAGCTTTGCTCCTGATATGGATCCACGAATTCTCCGGAACTTTAGCATTGATCGTTATAGCGGGAAAATAATTCTGAAACGTGCCCTGGACTTTGAAACTCGGAGGGAGTACAAGTTGAAGATTGTTGCGTCCGATGAAGCTCACCTCGCTGAGACCATACTTACCGTACAGGTAACGGATGTTAATGATAATCCACCAAAGTTTTCACAGATCGCTTACGAAGCAAACTTCCCAATAGGTAAGTCCATTATCTGAATATTGTAAGAAAGTCATTCAAACCAATGTTCATTGTTTGATCTACAGACAACTCCAAATCAATTCAAGACGTCCTCACTGTAAACGCCTCTGATGCTGATTCCGGCGACAATGGCAGGTTGAAATATTCCTTAACACTGCCCACTCCAGGATTCTCTATTGGATTCGACGGTGTTCTAAAAGTCAACACGAGTAACTTACACAAATCAAAATCATCCTATGTGACAATTATCGCGGAAGACCTCGGAACACCATCTTTGAAGGGTAGTACCGTGACGAGGGTGAGCATTAATGGTGCCAGTAATGGAGAAACCAATACCATCGCGAATGACGGTAGCGAGCTTAGAATACATATTCTGGAAAACGCTACCCTTGGCACAACAATTTTGACGTTGCAAGAGTCCGAGACTTACTATGATATTGTCGATGGCAATGACGAAGGACACTTTGATATTATCAACCGTGCCCTGTTGGTGATGAAGAAATTAGATCGTGAGACCATGGATATGTTTAAACTGCGCATTGCAAGCGGAAGTAGGAAGATCACTGTTGAAGTGAAAATAGGGGATGTAAACGATAACCCACCAACATTTGACAAGGATAGCTATCGAGTTACCATCAGCGAGGCCATACCAATTGATGCAACAGTGATCCAAATTATTGCGAAGGATAATGATGCTCTTGAGACTAAAAATTCGTTGGTGATGTACGAACTGACATCAGGAAATGATGAAGGGCTTTTTAATATCGGCAAGTCAGATGGTATCATCAAAGTTGCGAAGGTTCTGGATTATGATACAGGTCGTACCACTTATAAACTCGTCGTTCGTGGTTGTGATTCTGTGGCAATGCCTCTGTGCTCTCTGGCGATTGTGCATGTTACTCTGGAGGACGCCAATGATAACGAGCCAAGCTTCCCAGTGCAAGAATATCTGGAGTTTGTCGCTGAGAACGAATCTGTTGGAACGAGTGTCTTCACAGCTCGTGCTACTGACATTGATCGTGGTAAATTCGGCAAGTTAAATTATACCATCTCCAGTGTGAGCGCTAACAATTATCCCGTGGATGACGCGTGGAAACTCTTCAATGTTGATAGTGAAAGCGGCCTTGTTACTACAAACGTTGTATTTGACTATGAGGTACGCAACAAGTACGTGTTCCTCATTAGAGCGACCGATGAGGGTCGGAAAAGTTCCGAAGTGAAAGTGCGACTTGAAATTGAAAGCCGCGATGAATTCTATCCTCACTTCACTGAGAGAACCTACAAGTTCATTTTACCGGTGCCATCTTCCGGTGCACTGCCTGCTGGTCATGTGGTGGGGCAAGTTACAGCTACGGATCGTGACAAGGGCCCTGATGGCAGAGTCGTTTACCAATTGACCACGCAAAATCCATATTTTAAGATTAATCGTACAACAGGTGCTTTGATGGTGAAGAAGAAGATGGAACTGGCAAACCTTGGTCGTGAGATTAGTTTAGTGGTCACTGCAGGGTCGGGCCGACAAAATTCACTGACCAACATGACGGTGGTGGAGATAACGCTTGACGAAAGTGGCGATATGGGTCAGAACCTTGCTATCAATAATCAGACAGTCGCCGCAAGCAATAGTGGAATTGCTGACTGGGCATTAGGTCTTCTCATTGCGCTACTGCTCCTGTTATTGACCTTTGGGGCGTTGTTCGTTTTCCTGCACATGAAGAACAAGCGGAATAAGAAGGTCAACAAGCCCAATCTAGGTGGGCAGGAGCCAGTTACCACGAACAACTATGTAGACCCCAGCGCATTTGACACCATTCCCATACGTGGTGGTAATGCAAGTGTGCAATTTGCTCCTCCAAAGTATGATGAAATTCCTCCATATGGCGCTGCGGCTAGTAGCAATTCAGGGGCAGCGACCACCTCAGAATTATCCGGTTCCGAACAGTCCGGTTCCAGTGGAAGAGGTTCTGCGGAAGATGGCGATGATAACGATGATGAAGAAATCCGCATGATCAACGAAGGACCACTTCAGAGAGACTCTGGAATTCATCGCCAGAATGATGACGGCGACAATCTCTCAGATGTGAGCGTGCGGAATACGCAGGAGTATTTAGCGCGGCTAGGAATTGTGAACAACAGTACGGCGGTACCACAAACCTCGCGGATCAATCAGGTACCGCTGGATAGTCTGATCTTCGATGAAGAAACCAACGGGGATAATGATATCGCCAACTTCTATGCCAAACTCAACGATGTGGCTAACAGTGATAGAGCCAGCTCGACGGATGATGCCGTTGGCGTGACGATGGAGCATATGATGAACCTCAGCGGGTATGGTCAAGTACCAACTCATCAGCCTTCAATGAATGGTTCCTTGAGTTCCATCGTGCACAGTGAGGAGGAACTTGCTGGGAGCTACAACTGGGATTACTTATTAGATTGGGGACCGCAGTATCAACCCCTGGCACATGTGTTCAGTGAGATAGCAAGGTTAAAAGACGATACCGTATCAGTTCAGTCTGGAGCAAGTGGATCCAGCGCGAAATCCAAAGGTTCCCAAGTGAAAAGTGTTCCGCCACCATTAATAACAGGCGTTGCGCCAAGAACTATCCCTGTGATGAACTCCAGAGCTGGTTCAAACCATCATCTCAATCAGCTTAATTCTGTTTTACCGCGGTCTCCAATCAGCCATGACCTGAGTAGTCAGTACAACGGGTCTGCCGCGATGTCCCCTAGCTTCTCACCCTCCCTGTCACCACTAGCAACAAAAAGTCCATCAATATCACCGCTGGTTACGCCTGGTCTATCCACAGCGCACCATGTACGACAAGCACCAGCGCGGGCCAAACCCAACATGGATGGCGA
>JARJDQ010016096.1:0-11908 GCA_030264215.1 Geostiba sp. GC000077 | reverse complement strand
CCTATTTTTAATCCTAATGCACTTGAGGGAAGTAAGAATTGTCGCCAAACAGTATGCGCCCAGGCATTAGCCACGACGATACCAATAGGGATATCCCCAAAAAGGGCTTTTATGAGGCGAACGTTCATCTTGAGGCCATTGTACCTCAGCAGTAAAGTCCTTTTTTATTACTCACGTAGTTATCTCTCCACATTCGCAATAAAAAGAAAGTCAGCTTTATATACAGCCTTGATACATAAATAACTATTCTTTACTAGATTAAACTCGAAAAAGTTTAACTTTTCGCCCCGTCCAAAACGAGAATGCAAAGTGGGGTCGAAACGTGAGCATGCGCAGTGGGCAGTAAAATTTGACATTTTCGTGATTTTAGGTTAAATATTGAAGTTAAAGCGTGTTAGTTCCGGCACGTTCCGTCAACTACATCAAACTAGATACGTATAAAAATGTCGCTGTAGTAGCAATTCTACCTCGTTTTGGTAAAAGGCATTTCTTTGCATTTAACGATTTAATTCTCCCAAGTGCAAAATGTTAAAGAGATGCACTAAAGTTTGGTGTGTAGAACTTGCCCAAGGCCATTCATTTGCATTTATACCTCCTCCACCTTTTTAATATTCTATTTTGTTTCCTTCCAATTCCAAGAACTATAAATTTTTCATGCGCTTGTGATTCTGCATGCTCCTGAGGTATGCGCCCATGCGCGCTGAGTAAATGCATTGGACCACTTCTTCGCATCAGCCACACACGGTTATTGACACGCAGATCGCAGAATGCGTGTATTGAAGGCCTGGTACGCCGGCATCGGCATTAAAAAAAACGGAAAAATGTTAATCGCTTGCATTTACACAGCGGCGATTTTACTGTAAATGAAATGCAATTAAATGATTGCGATTGCGTGTTTCGCAGAATGCTGCGCCGGCCTGAACTCCTAACGTCTATGCTCTAACAATAACACAACGTGGGGAGGTTCATTGCGCACCGGTAATGAGTAATGAGCATAAAGCATACATTTGTTCGTTGCGGCGAAGAGCGAATTAATTGCATGCGCAAACACAGAGCGGCGTCGGATTAATCATTGCTAGAATGATTCCATAGCTATAATTTACATTTAACTAAGTAATAAGTAATAACAATTGCTGTTTCCTGAACATTTGAATATTCCTGATTTGCGCGGAGGGGCGTAGGGCATTATCTTTCTTTTTACGTATCACATCATCATGTGTCATTAACTCTTGTTTTCATGAACATTCCTTTGACGTGTTTAATTAATGCATGCATGACGTGTGTCTAATCAGAATCAGGAAACTGATTTCTAGACTTCTAGTTCAAGAGGCTTAATGCCATTGGAAAAGTAACTGTGCTTTTATGCAGCTTGATGAAGCGCCAAAGAAAGATAATGCCCCGAACGAAATAAAATGTTTAATCAAAATGTTCGAAACGCGTTTCAATGGCGTTGAGGCTCGGGGAATGCATGCGTAACCACCAACGCCATTCTAACTGTAACTATGCAATTTCTGTTGTTCCAATCAACGCAGATGTGCGACCCGAGTGTTTGGCGGAGTGTTAATGGCTTTTAATTGCGACATGTAATTATCGACAGTTACCTCGTCCACATTGTTATTAAACTCTTTGGAAACTTTTTCTTTGGCTTTTTTAATCAACTCGACGCACTGCGGCTTCAGATTGACCGGCTCCTCGAGGACCTTGGCGATCTCCTTCAGCTGCAGCCCTTGGTGCGAGCCCACCGAGGACGACCTGGAACTGTCACTGTGTTTGCTGGCGTGCGATGCGCTGCGGTAATGGTTGTTGTTGTTAAGGTCACGCTTCTCCTTGTGCGGGTCCTTGTCCTTGTCCTTGGGCTTGTCGGCACTTTTATCCAGCTTGTCCTCATCGTATCGCAGTGCGGCAGCACTCCTTTTACTGTTCGTTAAGTTCGCACTATTGTTGTTTGTAGTAAACTCGTCACTGCAGCATTTAAAATTGTCCAGCACGACGTTGGGCACGCAAATGGGCGGTTCGGCGGGGCGCTGTGGCGGCGGTGAGGCTTGCGCCTCCTTGGGGGCGGCGGGCGGCGCAAGCGCCTGCTCCCGCTTGCCCTTCTTGAGGTTCTCGAAGCGCGCGAGGATCTCCTTCACGGACACCTTCGGCTCCGCGCACTCCTCCGGTATCGTTTCCATGCGCTTCTCCGCCGGCTTCTTCTCGTCGTACTCGATGGACGCCTCCGAGCTGTCCGACTTCGTCCAGGAGCGGATGCTCGCGAAGGCGTTCTGCTCGGCGTAGACCTCGCACTGCACGGCGAAGGAGCTCTTCGATTTGCCGTCCGAGTCCGAATCGTGGCTATCGTCGCTGGGGCAGTCCGACGGGTTCGACGAGTTGGCGAGGCTGTCCAGCGACGTCGACTTGAAGTTCTTGCGGATGGACAGGTCCTTGAAGCTCTTGTACGTGGCGGTCGTCATGATGCGGCATCACGCGGGAGTGCGCGCCCGCGATGTCCACAGTGACAGTTCCACACACGTTAAAGCCGGCCGGCGGCGCGTCGCGAAATGAGACTACCAGTGTCCGTCGCGGTCAGCCGGCGCGGATCGGCGGATGCTCCTCTCGCACCTTGCCCCAGCCGCGCCGAAGACCGAAGAGTGGTGGTGGTCATAAACGCCCGCCAGCGCCCGAGTACTGTTAATGAGCGACGCGCGTCCCCGCTTAAATCAAGCTCTAATAGTCACACTAACCCAGTGTTGACCACTGTTGCACAATGCCGCAAAGTCGCGGAGATGGAACTCATGTGCAGTCACGGCGGCACATCACTGTATTTAGTTTCAGCAATGAGCAATTATTTGGGTTAAATGTATTCCGAACTACACGCTCGGCAGTGCCGCGCCGCGCATGCACATCGCGCTATTAGCAATTATTAACTCGAATAAAATGCATAATTAATTATTTCCATGCGTATTTTTGTGCGCCTCTCTCGCTAACTGCTAACGCCACTGCTAAAATTAAACTAGCACATTGTCAACAGACAACAACAGAACATTTTCGGCCCACTCCAAAACCCAACAAGCATTCTTTGTTAATTTTAATGTCGTTTTAATTTGCAGACTAAATGCATGGGCGTTTTCCTGTAAAAGCCTGCGGGTCCTCCGAGCGTGTCATTTCTACACATTATATGACGCTTTTTCGCATGTTTAAGAAACGTTATTGTTCTCCAACAACAAACAGTTGAAACAAAAAAGCAAGAGATTGCTAAGCGTAGCAAAAAAATAAAATACAAATTAGACGCAGCACTTGGCAATGTTTGTGTTTAAATAACACTTTTTGAAGAACAAAAATGTCATCGAGCACATTAACAACCATTTAATTGCCAATTACGGTTTGCCAATTTTAAGTTGAATAAACTTAAAAATTGCGCCCACAGATTAATTTCCCATGTTCACTCTTCCAATGTTCAATTTTCTAACGTTCTAGCGTCTAGCCAATCGCAACCGTGTTAATACGTGCTATGTCCATTCATTTTAATGATAACCATTTCTTCCTTGCATGGTTCGAGCTTTGAGTTTGAAATCTGCGCACTGCGAATATTGGTGCTTCAAAAAAGTTACTAGAGCATATTAAGCAATTAGAATACTTATATAGTTTTTAACGTTTAATTGCCGTGTTGTGTTTTTTATGGCGCGCTCGGTTTATTGCCATTCTGAAAGTCTAATTTTCAAGCACATTAATTAACCTGATCGACTAGTGCACTCAGCTTGCATGACGCTCAAGCGCCTTGCAATTAAAACGATTAAAAAGATTCAATCCATTATTATGCTGATGTTTGTGCTATTTTTCCAGCGGTTTTAATTATTGTTTGTGTCCCAAACAAAAACCGAATGTTTAAAAGTCAAATCAACTCACCTTTTTGTTCTCGGCGCAGAACTTCGTTACCATTTCGGAGAGTTGCTGCGCG
This sequence comes from Geostiba sp. GC000077, assembly GCA_030264215.1. Lineage (NCBI taxonomy): Eukaryota > Metazoa > Arthropoda > Insecta > Coleoptera > Staphylinidae > Geostiba > Geostiba sp. GC000077. The sequence continues at coordinate 7,971 of JARJDQ010016096.1, read as the reverse complement.
CGGCTGGCGTGCAGGGAAATGCGGCCTTGCGGACCTTCGATGTTCACCGTGGTGGGTCGCGGGGCGACGCAGGACGTGATCTCGCCGAGCGAAAGGCTGCGGATGACCTGCAGCCCGCCGTTGTCGAGCTTCGCGAGGTGGACGCCCCAGTGCGACACGGCGAATATCTGCACGTCGGAAAACTGCGAAGCGAACAAGAGAGTGAGAGAGAGTGTGAGTTGAAGGTTTGATGCGTTTTATTGATTGCCGAGGCACATACTTGCGCGGCGCCGGATACGAAGAAGAACCGGGCGAAGTACAGCGGCCACGTGCGCGCCAACTCGATGACCTGCCGCTTGACGTTCGCACGATGCGAGGCGCCGATGTTCTCGCCGGTGACCCCGTAGCCGGTCAGCATGCTGACCCCGGCGCGCCGCTCGTTTTGACTGAGGCGGATCGTGCTGGTGATGCCGAAGACGTCCGCGGCGATCTGACAGAAGATGAGTTGCAGCGCGCTTGGTGGGCCGAGCGATTCGGCTGGGCTGAAGACCTCCTTACGCACGCGCAGGTGCCAGGACACCCTATTGTAGGTGATGCAAGCTGAAGTGCCTAACGGCAGGAGTCGCGACGTGGTTTTCGGGGAAAGCGACACTTCCTTTTGAGTGTTAATATTGGTGGGTGACTTGGACGCTGGGGGTGTTTTAATCGGCCGCATGAACTCGGGCCATTCTGCAAAAACGATGGATTAGCATCACACGACAATGAGGTGGAAATGATCACTTACCTCCATCATTCTTGTCCGTGTTCGAAATGGTTGAAATCGAATGTTTCTTCTCGCGCTCCTTCTCAACCTTGCTGCTGAACTGATGCGTGCGGAATGTGGGCCTCTCGTTCGGCTCACTGCGCATCTTGGCCTTTTGATCATCGTTCCAGCGGTTGGTCAGTAGGGCGCTTACGCGCCGCATATCGCCGTCTCCGTCCTCCCAGCTATCTCTCGACATCCGCCCGTCATGCTTATCCATGTCCTTCGCCCAGCTGGTAGCATCATCCTGGGTATCCTGCGTAATATTGCTCTGGATATCCCAATTGGCACTGAAGGAATTCCGCTTCGAGTTGTTCATCACGGCCTTGTTCTGGTGCACACCGAACGTGTCTCGGTCCTGTCGCTGAGCCATGAAGGACTCGCGCACGTCATTTGGTGGTGCCGGATGTGGATGGGGATGCGGGCGAATCGGTGGTGGAGGTGCAGGGCCACTCGGCGCCGGGGGCAGAGAATTGGGCCCGATTGGTGGTGGCGGCGGGCCGGGCTTCCAGTTATTCCAGTTTTGCTGCACGGGCGATTTACGTGCCTGCGATGGCGTCACGGGACTCGGTGGCCCGCTGGACTCGTCAACAGACTCGCCCCAACGTCCACCAAGCTGTTGCTCCAACATCATTTTACGCGTATCCTCTAGCTTGTTCACGACACGCGCTGGTTTTTCAACCTTACTGCTGGTGGACCGCACCGAATGGTTGGCGGTGACTTGCTCCAGACGCTGGCGCATTTCGGAGCTGAGTTTCAGCTTCCCAACGCTGCCAGGAGTAGGTCTATTAGCTCCAATATCAAAGCTCCTCTTTGCCGAGACCTTCTTCTCTGGTTCCTTGACAATCGGCTCGAATTCAATCTCCTCCCACTCGTTCGCCGAATGGCCATTGGTGTCTCTGTTCGGTGTGACTTTGCGTTGATTCTGGCGCATTTTAAACTGCAGGAAATCCTCACCATTCTCGACATTAGTGCCGTCCTTTGGTGGTGGCCATCGCCACTTTCCAATGCGTACAGTCTTTGCGCGTCCGTAAGGATCTAAGAAGGGACGGGTTCCTGAAGGATCAGTACTGTCCAATGGCGGTGGCATCGGTGGCGGTGGAGGTACACCATTTTTAATCTCAATGCTTGATTTGCGCAACTTGTACTCATTTGGTGAAGCACTTTTACGATTGCCGTTAAAACTTGATTTCCTGTTAGGGCTGGATGGCTGATGAATTTGCGCTCTTGTGGTCTGCGCAGCTCCATCCTCCGAATTGCCCTGCGTCAGTAGCTGCTGCAAAGCTTGATTCTGCGCTAGCAATTGCTGCTGAATCTGAATGTTCTGTGCCATCGCCGATTGCAAGAAAGCGCGTTGAAGATTCTGCTGATAGGCAGCAATATCACCGTTAGGTGGAAGCGACACATTCTGCCCGTTGAACACACTGTGAAAGCTATCTGGCGGGGATCCCAACATTGGCATCAGCATCGGTTGGGGACTTACCACTGGAGCATTGTAATTGAAGCTTGTGGTGTTCCCTGAACCATTCGGTTGATGAGCAGTGCCACCACCTTTAATACTTTCGACTAAGTTGTGCTTTTCAGTCAAATTGCGAATGCTATCATTCACAAAGATCGGGCGGAACAGGTCGCTGATATAGTCATCAACGTTGCCGTCATTCGCGCCTTGTGTAATGATTTCCACCTCTTTATCCAAAGCGGAGCTGCTTGGACCTTGCGAAGCTTGCGTTTTATCACCGCCTCCTTTGATACTCGCAGCCAACGAACGCGCATCGCTTAATTCATCCAGATTGCCGTCCAATACCGGACTGAAGAGTTCGTCCAAGAATTGGTCGACGTCTGAGGCTTGACTTGGGACGCGCACACGTCGCACGTGACTTGCGAGGCTTGGTGCTTCGCTGGTATCCGACATGGCTGAGCTGCGCACCGCGAACTCGGACTTTTCAATGTGTGCACGGCTGGAGTGCGATCCCGGCGGTGCCTTCTTCCCGCTGTATTGGCTCTTGATGTAACGCGGTCCACCACGATTGCTCGTACTGATGCTGGAAATGTCTGGATATTCAAAGTCGATCTCTTGTTTGTAATTTGTATTGGCGAGCACGGGCTTAATGGGTGCTAATTGCTCCACCGAGTGGTAGCGATCGTTCAGCCTGCTTTGGCTGAGGCCCAATTCGCTGAGGTTCGTCGGCTCGGGCTCGCTTAATAGATTGTCTAAACTCCTCGAGCGCACTTTCTCGATGTCGAAATACCGCTCATTGAGCGCCGAGCTGCGTGACAACGCCTCATGGGACGACTTCCTTGCTGGCGTGCTGGTATGACGCGGAGATTCAGCATAATCTTGCGTTGAAGACTTCCGTGATGCGTTTTGATGGCTGGTGTTTGGAGAATTCGACTGGCGAGATATCTTCCTGGGCGCTGGAGGTTCAGGCGGAGGCACCTGCGGTCTCATGAGCGTATTCATATGATCCACCTCAACAGGAGCAAACCGTCTAACGCCAGTCTTCAGCAACGGTAAGCGGTTGGCAGGGAACGAAGGATACAACTCCAATTCAGACACCAAATCAAACACGTAATCATAACCATTGCAGTCGGTAACAGCGCCAGCATCATCCAGCACAATACTCCAACCGTCCACAGGAAGGTCCAGAGTACTGATTGCGATACTAGCAGCTTCCTCGCATGTGGTCCAGGAATCTGCCGTTACGGTAGCCACGTTACCATCAGCTAAAGTCAACGGCAACGCCATGTTGGAGCGTTGGCGATTCGTGCGCCATTCGAGGAGGCTGGGTGGCAGCGCTCTGGAATGCGGCGACATCTGCAAGCCGCGCATGAGCTTCCGCTGCAGTCCCTCCTTGTACATCACTGGCGAGTGATCCGTGACGTACCGCAGTAGATACTTGCTCAACGCTAGGCTGGGCTGGAAACAGCTTAAACAGTGCGACATCAATTGCCACACACGATCGGCATTTTCATTGCGCCAGGATTGATTCACCAACTGCACAAGCAGCTCGTCGCGAAGACCTCGTGAACTCAATCCTTTGTGGACTATGTAATCAGCGAGAGCGCGTTCACGCGCGCCTGTTAGTTGGGTGTCATTGCTCCAACGCAGAATTAACTTGAACAGTGCGACTGCGTCCTGGAAGTCCTGATCTCTGGCAGCAGCCTTGGACAAGAACGGTGTCGATATGGGCTCTTTCTTAACGCCCAGGTCTGATCCTTTGAAGTAGACCGATGTGAACTTGGCGAATTCAAATTGGTTAAGGCCAGGCGGCAGAGGGAGATTGGCCGGTTGTCCTGTAACACCTCCAACGACTTTAACAAGATTGCGCTCGGTATGAGGCGCAGTGTAACCATCCAGCTTGGAGAAAATAAACGCCAACTCGGCAGGAATCTCCAAATGATTAATGGACACTTTGTGTGCCTTGGCGCGTTGTTGCATCTCCTGCTGTTGTTTCAGTTCCCTCTGCTCACGTTGCTTAGAGCGTTCCTGTGCCATCTTCTCAACCTCCATACGTCGTTTGTATTCGACTTTCCTCGCCTTGAAGCGCTTGCGCTCTAACTTTCCGCGATGCAGCGCCTGTGCTTTCACAATCCCATTGCGAATGGTTTTGTATTTCCTGCGTTGGTTGAAGCCCTTCCAGTGCTTCTGAATGGTGACGGCACTCTTGCGTGCGTTGACGAAACGCTTTCTGGCCAGGAAACCACGAATATTCTTCTGCAACACCAATGCAGCATCGCGCAGTTGCTCACCGCGGGAGACCTCCAATTGTCGTTCGAGAGCTTCGCGCAGGAAGACCCTCGTGGCACCTAGTTGATAGTCCGGACCAGCGGTTCCAGTTGCGGCACTGTTGTCCAAAATGGCACGGCACAAGTCCCTGAATGGCGCACCACGTGGTATCTTACCAGGTAGCAAATATCGATAGCGATCAACGAAATCTTGGAATTTCATGCGGACTGGATAGCCTGATTGACGAATGCGAATGGTGTCCAGCATGCCGGAGTAACGAAGCTGTTCGAGGACAACGGGCATGTCAAAACGCATCGGGGTCTTGTCGTTGTTGGGTTTGATGCAGCGTATGAACCATGGATTGCAGCGAGACATTGAGTCCAAGAGGTGTTGCAAACTGTCACTGAATCTAAAACAATATCTATTATTATTAGTTCTGCGTTCAGAGAGTGTTTAGTTTCATGTTTCATGACTTACCTAGCTGCTACTGTTGGGGTTCTGGGTTTCATAGTTACAAATCGTCCATTTGCGCCACGTGGCAATGTTCGTGTTTGAGCTTGTGTGAGCAGAGGTTTGCCAATGTTGGAAACTAAAAGTTCCTTGCTGGATGCAAGCAGTTCCACGACGTCTGGCCGAAGGACATCGCGATTTTTGTCGAGGAAGCCATCGACCTGGTACCAGACTTGACCAGCAAAGTGGCGAATCTAAAAATCGAACATGTTTACGCCTGAAACCCAACTAGAGGCAACTATAGAGGCAACTTACACCAAATTCACGTGCGCCAACTCTTGGTCTGCAATAATTCTCATTCAGTGCGTGATTGTAATGACATTTCTCCAGGAATGAAGAGTCCGACGCCCTGGGGAAGTTGCTCTCGTCATCCAGGAGATGCAAAATCCCAACCGGCTTCTTGCCCAGGAGCTGAATCACCGGCGTGTTGTCGCTCCAAGTGAGATTAGTCCATTCCAGACGTTCCTTGGCGTATTCCTGCTGTTCGAGTTTGAAGACGTGCTTATTGAAGTACAGCTGCAGCGATTCGGACGCATAGTTGATGCACAGCTGCTCGAATGAGTTCTCCGTGAGGTTTTCAAAGCCGAATATGTCCAGCAAGGAAATCCGCGCGGCGTCGTGGAGGCCGCCGCGCTGAACAATCGAATTGACGCGCGTGACCAGCCAATTGAACAGCGCCGAATACAAGGCTTTCGCGAATGCGTCCCGTGCATCCAACGCTTGATCGATGCTCAGCGGACTGTGCACGCGCTCGGACCGCGCCTCCGTGATGCGCGACGTGAGCGCACGTTGCAGGCCGGATGGCGAAATCTGCAAGAGATGCGCCGCCCATTTGATTTCCACATCCGAGCCCACCTCGACGCCCTCCTGCCCGTGGCGCAGTTGCCGGCGATGGAAGTAGACGTTGCCCAAGTGCAGCACGGATGCGAGCACCTTAATAATGCCTTCCTGCTCGGTCTCCCCGATGCCCAGCACCTGCATCGCGCGACTCAGCGCGCCCCAATCGGAGCCGGAGCCAGAGTGGCCAGGGCTACAGTCGCCGCCGCCCTGGTTCAGATAGAAGTACTTGTCAGCGCTGACCAGACCGTACTTCTGCTTCTCCGCGGTGCTGAGTCCGCCGAGCATCTCATAAAACACGTGGTAGTTGCGCTCGCCGGGCGCTTGGGTGACGATGCGCGACTTCTCCAGCAGGTATTGCGTGACGCGCGCACCCACGATGGCACCATGCTTGAAGTACGCCTCCAGGTACTTGCCGAAGCGGGAGCTGTTGTCGTTGCGCGCCGTCCTCGCATTGCCGAACGCCTCCAGCAGCGGTGCCGCCTCTAGGATCTGTTCGGTGACCAGCGCTTGGCCGCGGGGCGCGCTGGGCGCCACTGCCGCCAGATACTGCATCACCAGCTTGGTGCTCTCCGTCTTCCCGGAACCGCTCTCGCCGCTGATGACGACGACCTGCGACGTCGGCAGCGCGGCGTAGGCGGACGCTCCCAACGCGAAGAGGTGCGGCGGCAGCGCGCCGATCAGCTTGCCGCGGTACCGCTTCGCCGCCTCGATGCCATAGCTGGCGTCGAACATGCGGTACGGATTGACGGCGATGAGTATGCTTCCGGCGTACGTGTAGATGCAATTCCGGTCGTAGCGCAATTTCAGATTCCACAAGAGCGCCGCCTCGTGCAGGTCGTTGAGTTGCGTCATGTCCTCGACGCCCATGGTGCCCAGGTCTTGGCGCAGCCGGACGGAGCCTTCACCATTTGTCAGCGCGAACGTCTGCGGCTGCAAAGTGCGTAAAAAATGCCTTCATCTTTGCCTTTGATCACAAGTCAAATACACAAATTTGGGTTAATAATACGCGGCGAAACTCGCGGTGCTAAGTCCGCTAAGTCATCGTACGAATAAGAGAAAGCACTGAAATGAATAATGGTCTCACGTATTGTAATTTCCGTTTCTTTTGATCATTTCGGGAACGAGTGTTAAATCTTTTGAAAGAATCAATTAGAACCTCGTAAGACTTTATTTACTTCTTACAAGCGCAATAACTAGAACTAGAACTAGTACAACGAAACAACGATGATTTCCACACAAGGTTTCAAGTATTTCAACCATTTCAACGTTTCAAGTTTGTTATGTTCGTTGTATGCATGAGGCAAGTGTGCAAAACGTAAAACTAAAGTAAAATTATGCACAATCATAACTACGTAGTTTTAGGGTGCATAATCAAAATGGTTTGCATGCGAAGACTCTCGGTAGACACTCCGTGCCAAATTGAGGTCATTTGCGAGAAGACAATTGTGAGAACTTCAGTTGCGAGTTCATCAGCATTTACATTCGTTAAAACTCATAATCCAAAGTGAAGTGCCGAGTGCTGCGTGTGGAATCTTACAAAACTTACAAAACGGAAAATATGCACGTTCGTGTGGCAATTCCACATCAAATTTGCCGCAGTACTATTATGATACATCAACAACTGACGTAGGTTTATCATTTATCATTATTTAAGAATTAACGACGAAACGACGATGCGAAGAAGACACGTGATTCATGAATGAGATCCGCGTGTGTCACTGTGTATGGTGTTTTACTTCCATGTTCCATCGCACCGAAATTACTGTACCGTCTTGTATACAGGGTGGAATAAAATTGGCGGAAAAACGCCAGATAACTTTGTAGTTTATGTCAAAAGAAAACGATAATCTTAATACCATAATGCTGAGAAAGTCTTCGTTTGGCCTCACGAGATCCTCAAATTTTAAATTTTTATGTTACAATGTTACAAATATGCATAATAACAAATTTATTTATCGTTGCACAGCAGCTGTTGTAAAAGTCGAACATTTCTGCAAAGTCAGTTTTCTTTTAAATAGCATCTAATCAGAATTATTCTCTTTTTTTAAACTTTGACTTAAATTAATTTGAATTAATAAAATTCAAAGTTTTCAAGTGCTAACCATTCTGGTTA
>JARJDQ010016086.1:0-24969 GCA_030264215.1 Geostiba sp. GC000077 | reverse complement strand
TATATCTCGAGAACCATTGAGTATTGGATCTTCGTGTATTAAACTTTTCTTCTTGTTTTGATGTCCCCTATCACCCACCAAGCTCTGTAAAGTTTTTTTTATTAACACCCTGTATAATGCAAATCTTGAAGAAATTGAATAATTAATGGCTTGGACAGCAGTATTGAAAAGATGTGCTGAAGCATTCAAATTATTAAATAAAGTCTTTATATGTGCGGTGTGTAAAGCTGCCTGCAGGTATTTTTTCTTCCCTAAAATAAAAATACTTCATTTTCGAATAGTGGATCAGGATATATTCGCTTGGTTGGTGTGCTTTGTTGCCTGGCGCTAGTATTATTTTCCTCGAACGGAGGAAAGTTTATTACATTTCCGGCGGCTTCCATCTCGAGGATATGCGTTTATCCCCTATCCGCAATATTCGCCCCTCCATGCGCCCAGGAAGAATGCGAACTGTAGCCTTCCTGCGTGTGGAAGCAATCGCACTTGCAGGAAGCACTCGAAACATTCGCAGCGATCCTCCAAACATCCCAAGCAACACAATTTTGTTCACCGTGGATTTGCTGTTGCGGCGCAACAAAAAAAAAACTGAGCAAGAAGGGGAGAAAAACAGTGGAAATTGTATTTATGCGCAATCGACGTAGATGGCGCTTCAGATATTTCGCATTCGCGAATTTTCAGCCGACGCTGACGTGTGTGCAGTTGCTGAGTTCCTGAGTTTGCCCCACTTGTTGAGAGGGCCATTATTCAGCCGGAAGGAGGCGAGAAAGGCACTGGCGAAGAAGTCGAGAGATACTGGTGCTGGAGCCAAACTGGGTGTGCAAGGAGGAGCAGAACGGCTAATGTTGAATAGTGAATACTGGAGAATGGTCTTTCAGTACTTCCAACTCTGCGACTTCCAGTTTTGTATCGGCTTGGCGGAAGAGTAGCTTAAGATTCAGGACGCGTTCAGCAGTGGGGCGGCGCAGAGACGCGAATTGGTATACAATAACTGCACGCACGATAAATACGGCAACTCGCGAGAGGCGGCGGGGCGGCGGCGTGGAAATAGGCTGATCGAACAAAACACACAATAGAACGACCGCCGCCGACGCTTCCTGGCTGCGTAAACAACGTTGAATTATGTGTACTTACTTTTTAGATTTATTTCTTATCTTTTCCGGCTCTACTACAAGTGTGCGAATTTCAGTATTGATGATGTTTCGTGTTTGGATTGGGTCGAGAAACGAAAGTGTAATTACCTGCAACAAGAGAATCATTCATTTTAAATTTTTATATTCACTCCTTTTTTATCTTATCTATCATTGAATATATTATTGAAAAACATTGAAGCAATATTGTATCAATATTGAATTTCTACATGGGTAAAGCAATTGACCTCGTCTTTTACTAAAGACAAAGATTAAATTTGTAATATAAGTAGGTTGACCGTGGTTGAACATAAGGTAGGCAACTAAATATACATGCGTCGTTGGTGCTTAGTCCTGCTGGAGACTGTTATTTTATGATCTGCGTGCGCGCCATGTTGTTTTATGGCGAATTATAGTCGTTTGTCACATTTTCGCATTCTTGCAGCATTCGTAGCGGCGCCGGCTTTTTTAACAGCCCTCTCGCGCGCTTGATATATCGGCGAGTTATGCCCCCATGCGCCGCCATAAATCTCCAACAATCCAGCCATTTCTGCACGTGGTGCCGCCATTTTCAACGTATGCACACACCTCTCAACCGGCCTTGCCCGCATTTCAGACATTGATAAAAGCGTTATTAGTCATTCACTTTATTTACCCTCTGCGCACTCAGGTGCCCGCGCATTTGCCAAATTTAAGTTTTTACTCCAACGAATACTCCAACCTTCGATGTAATACTTTATTGTTATTTCTTGCAGCTAGCGCACGAGTTTGTTTAGTGACTTCACGTCGACGCAATAAACGTGGCGGCAATAAAAAGCAACACGTAAAGTTCGCAAGCGCGCGATTTTTACGATACGAATCACGCTCCCTTTCCGTTATCAATGCCTTCTCGACGCACGTGTTCAGTGCACAATAGTAGAATCTTGTTGTGCGGCAGAAAAATAAGACCCGGAGGCAATAACTCTTACACTCGTGCTGCCCACTTGGGAGGCGCGCCGATAATAAGAAAACGCTTAATTAACCCCTAGTGGATTGACCCACGCGGCGGTCTCAATAAAATTGCGATAATAAGTCAGACAAAATTGTTGAGACTGCAGCATCCAAAACCACGTCATAAAACAGCAGGTTTTTGCTTTTAATATCTTGTAATAATTTCTTACGTCCATCCTATTCGATCAAGAGTGTAAGAGTCCCTTTCATCTGGCGCCCATCCTGTGGGTAACTAGTCGACTATGTCCTCCTTCTATGATTCTGTACATTATTAAACATTCAAATCTTTTGATGAAGTCTACATGGTTGACATGGTTGATCGTTGAGCCACTGGGCCACTATAAAACCACACGTTTAATAACTTGTAATTAATCTATTCTATAGAGAATTTATGTCTATCCTACTCATACACGAGTGTGAGACTGCCTGTCAACTGGCGCCCAACCTGTGAGCAGCTACTCAACTATGTCCTCATTCTATGATTCTGTACATTTTCAAACATTCAAATCTTTTGATGAAGTCTGATCTACATGGTTGGATCGTTGCGCCACTGGGCCACTATAAAACCTCACGTTTAATGACTTGTAATAAATCTATTTCATGCAGAATTTATGGCTATCCTACTCGACCACGAGTGTGAGACTGCCTATCAACTGGCGCCCAACCTTTGAGCAACTACTCGAATATGTCTTCACTCTATGATTCTGTATATTTTCAAACATTCAACTCTTTTGATGAAGTCTGATCTACATGGTTGATAGATCGTTGAGCCACTGGGGACTGGGCCACTATAAAACCACACGTTTAATAACTTGTAATAAATCTATTTCATTCTGCATTTATGTCTATCCTACTCGACCACGAGTGTGAGACTGCCTATCAACTGGCGCCCAACCTGTGAGCAGCTACTCGACTATGCCTTCATTCTATGATTCTGTATATTTTCAAACATTCAAATCTTTTGATGAAGTCTGATCTACATGGTTGATAGATCGTTGAGCCACTGGGCCACTAAAAAATCAAACGTTTAATGACTTGTAATATATCTATTTCATGAAGATTTTATGTCTTTCCTGCTCGACTACGAGTGTGAGACTGCCTTTCAACTGGCGCCCAACCTGTGAGCAACTACTCGACTATGTCTTCATTCTATAATTCTGTATATTTTCAAACATTGAAATCTTTTGATGAAGTCTGATCTACATGGTTGATAGATCGTTGAGCCACTGGGCCACTATAAAACCACACGTTTAATAACTTGTAATTAATCTATTGTATACAGAATTTATGTCTATCCTACTCGTACACGAGTGTGAGACTGCCTATCAACTGGTGCCCAACCTGTGAGCAAGTACTCGACTATGTCTTCATTCTATGATTCTGTATATTTTCAAACATTCAACTCTTTTGATGAAGTCTGATCTACATGGTTGATAGATCGTTCAGCAACTGGGCCACTATAAAACCACACGTTTAATAACTTGTAATAAATCTATTCCATGCAAAATGTATGTCTATCCTACTCGACCACGAGTGTGAGACTGCCTATCAACTGACGCCCAACCCGTGAGCAAATACTCGACTATGCCTTCATTCTATGATTCTGTATAATTTCAAACATTCAAATCTTTTTATGAAGTCTGATCTACATGGTTGATAGATCGTTGAGCCACTGCGGTACTATAAAACCACACGTTTAATAACTTGTAATTAATCTATTGTATACAGAATTTATGTCTATCCTACTCGTACACGAGTGTGATAGTGCCTATCAACTGGCGCCCAACCTGTGAGCAGCTATTCGACTATGTATGCTTAATATCTTACGACCATCCTATTCGATCAAGAGTGTAAGAGTCCCTTTCATCTGGCGCCCATCCTGTGGTTAACTAGTCAACTAGATCAGACGCTTCATTTTATGAGTAGTATGAGTAGTATATTTTGAAAAATACTGATGAAGACAGATCTGTATGGTTGATAGATCGTTGAGCCACAGAGCCACTATAAAACTCCACGTTTAATATCTTCTAATAAATCTATTGTATACAGAATTTATGTCTATCCTACTCGTACACGAGTGTGAGACTGCCTATCAACTGGCGGCCAACCTGTGAGCAGCTACTAGACTATGTCCTCATTCTATGATTCTGCATATTTTCAAATCTTTTGATTTAGTCTGGTCTACATGGTTGATAGATCGTTGAGCTACTGGGCCACTATAAAACCACACGTTTATTGACATGAAATAAATCTATTTCATGCAGAATTAATGTCTATCCTACTCGACCACGAGTATGAAACTGCCTATCAACTGGCGCCCAACCTGTGAGCAACTACTCGGCTACAGACGCTTCAATTCTATTATTCTCTACATTTGGAAAAGTAATAAACCTTTGATGAAGTCGGATCTACATGGACCGTTGAGCCCACTTGGAAGCCGTGTCGTCAAAATTATTGCGACTGCGACACAAAAAACAACATCATAAAATCTCAGGTTTCGCGTTTAATATCTTGTAATAAATCTAATAAGCCGAAAGAGGTAGGATCGCATAAAAAATAATTTATAAGCTTCATAAGGTGGGATGTTGGATACGGGTTTTGGAATCCTGGACTAACTAACAACTTCGACACTCGACGTGTCGCACCCTAGCTTCCCCATCCCCTATTTCAGCAATTTTCCATCGGCACGAAAAAGAAGCCTTTTAGTTTCACGATCCATGTGGCCCGCACTATGAGGATCGGGGCGCCCGCCATTTAGAAAATCCTTAACGTGCTTTACTCTACACGACTGCACATCCATCGACCACGGGGGTGTATAGATTGGAAATTGCCCCAAAAAAAGTGAGCGAGTGCGGGGAAACGAGCTAGTGGCTTTGCAATAAAAAGGAATGTATTTTTATGAGTTATAGCCGCGTTGACAGGCACTGAAGAAGTTTAAACGATTTCCTCACAGGCACGTACTTGCTAATCGCATTGAAAAGTGTGAGGAATGAAATTACTCTCGAAGACGGTGCTGTCTAATGGAAAAGTTATCAACTTATGTTGGACATCGATGTGTTCCAAACTGTAACTTATGCATAAAGCTTTGACTGCTCTGCGAACGGAAGTGAGAAGTGGTAGGAAAAAAAACGCGCAAAGTTTGGTAGCTTCAGACCAGCGAGTCGAATTCATTGACGTTGCGCATAATTTACGTCCCTAGACGGAAAAAAAAGTTTAATGTAAATTGGGCTTTTAATCGCGCAAAACAAAAGTAAAGTTTATCGTTGTTCGTTGACAAAAAGAAATCGCCCAAATCGCATTATAGCATTAGGAGGTTGGAGGAAACTAAAGTTGCTCCACTTCCCGTACTCCCGTTTCTTTTTATTGTATACGTTCAAGCTTTGCGCGTGCTTTATGCGTCGATATGCACGCAATTGTACAAGTTGCTAGGCACTTCCTGCACAAACACGCAATAATCCTGCAAATGGTCACGAAACGACACAAAGGCACAACATTCGCAATTCGCCGTATTCGGGGGAGGGGAAAGGGCCGAATTGCTTTGAGCAAGAAGTTGCGTCGCACGTGAACACCGAACACGCAGCCTGGATGCCCTGGAATGGATTGAAGAGAAGGCTGAAAATGGCGCCGCATCGATGGAGAGCTTTATGTTGGAGTTGGATGGCAGTGGAAGGGGCGACGGGAAGGCCGTGTCCGGATCGTTTCACTTTCACTATATTCCAGAAGCTCAGCTCGACGTGGAGCACGTTGCACACGTTTTCTGGGAAGGCAGGGACATGGCACATGGAAGATGCAAGCAGCAGGAGGGAAGCGATGGAAGGAAAACTAAGATGAACCGAAACTGTTATGGAGATTACTACCTTACTACGGGTGCCTTGGGCACGTCGAGCAAGCCTATAACGATCGTCAAGACGCGTTTCTTTCACCCCATCACACCATCGCTCAGCCAAGGGTTGAAAAAGAACATATTTCGGAATGCCATGAGAAGAAATACTTCCAGCGCCAAAGAGTCGTCACCTTGAAATCGGTTTCCTCTACTTCCCCACACCCCAAAACCCAAGTGCACTTTGTGTAGTTCTATAGTTCCATAGTTCCACAGTTCCATAGACCAAGTGATTGCCTTCTTCTCTAGTCATGAAAGCCCCCGAAGTGGCATTTTGAACGACCGCACATTAAAATGATGCATCACTATCGAAGCTAGGCAATTTAATTTGCTACTTTGCTACCCTACCGCAAACCCATGCAGGTTGCACATAGCTCGTCTTAATAGAAAATACTCTGGAGAATTGGGACAAGTGAAACACTCGTCGCTCGTGCCTCACAAGCAAGATGAATAACGTTATTAGTTTCTTTTGTACTCTGAGAGCTTGTGCATGCCTGCAGGCGATGCACTTGCTGGAACCCTTGGAATTATTGAGAGTGCTGAGACCCACCTAGGAATTCAAGCCAAACACAACTAGCAAGTACCCGACTGCACCGAACTGAAACTATCACCGTATAGTATCGTGCTGCTAGTGCGGTGAGCAAGCGCAACGGGGCACATTTGTGGTTATACACGGTGCGTGGCTTTGCCGCCCCCCGAAAAGCCATTAACAATGCTTCGAAGTTGTGCAATAACGAAATTCGCCGTGCAGCGGCGCATAAGTTCTAAATACTTTGTAATGAATTTTGTCGATTTGCCGTTTGCACCTGCACCACATTGGGAACCTCGGCCACGACCGCGTTCTAAAATGGCGGAAGCAGTGTTGCCAATATGTACAGCTCAGTATACATGCGGATTTGTTTGTACAGAGAAAATGTGACAATTAACCCAAAGTTGAAGAACTTTTAGGCGCATCTTAAAAACGTCTCTTTGGTTATAAAAGAAAGAAAATAAATTTAAAATCAGGGAAAGTGAATGTTATGAAAAGAGCCCCTGTTTTAAAGGATGGCCCTTCCTGATGGACGTAATCAAAAAAGTTCAAATTGATTTTAAGCTACTTCTCTTGTACTAAGGGGGTTGGAACGGAGGGCATTTTAAAGAGCGTTTCTTGGGCAATCAGAATCAGCAATGATAAAGGAACACACGTTCGGAAAATATAAAGGATTTTCAGTCGAATGTCGTTAAATTATTCAAATTAACTCGTCAAAAATTTTCAAATTTGACATTTGGGCACTTCCGGAGTCCTGAGAAGGTTGGAACAAGGTGTATTATAAAGAGCGTATTCTTGCCTATCAGAATCATAAAAAAATACTTAAAGAAAGAGTTTGCATTGGAAGATATAAAGCAAAATAGGGTAATAAACAGGAATATGCATAAATTTCATTTTAAGCCACTTCCGTGATCCTGATTGGGTTGGGATGAGGTGCAACTTAAAGAGCGTTTTTTGGGCAATCAGAATCAGCAATGATACTGAATAGAACAGTTCGCGTTCGGAAAATATATAGGATTTTCCGTCGAATGTCGACAAATTATCAAATTAACTCGTTACATCTTTTCAAATTTGATTTTAAAGCATTTCCAAGGCCTCGATGTGATTGGGTACGGGTGCATCTTAAAGAGCGTCTCCAGGGCTATCAGAATCGACCATGATGCTAAAAAAAGCGCGCGTTCGGAAAATATAAAGGACTCTCAGTCGAATGTCGTCAAATTATCAAACTAATTCGTTGATACTATTAAAATTTGATTTTACGGCATTCCTGGGGCCCTGAGAGGGTTGAGAGGATTTGTATCTTCAAGAGCGCCTCCTGGACTATCAGATTCAACAAAATACTGACAAAGGAAGTAAGCGTTCGGAAAATATAAAGAATTTTCCGTGAAACTCCCCAAAATATCAAAAAAATTCGCCAAATTTTTAAATTTGATTTTTGGCGCTTACGCGCGCTTGGGGCAGGGTGCATATTAAAGAGCATCTTCTTGCCAATCAGAATCCTCAAAGATATTGAAAAATAGACCATGCGTTCAGAAAATAAAAAGGGTTTTCCGTCATATGTCGTCAAACAATCGAAATAAGTCCCCAAAAGTTCAAAATTGATTTTAAGTCACTTCCCCTGTCCTAAGGGATTTGGGACAAGATTCATATTAAAGAGCGTTTTCTTGCCTATTAGAATCCGCAAAGATGCCAAAAGAAAGAGCTTGCGTTTGGGAAATGTAAAGCAACGTTTTGTGGTAAATCGGATAATTTTCAAAGTAGATTTTAAGGCCCTTCCCGTGTTCTGAGGGGGTTGAGACAGGGTGCATCTTAAAAACCGTTCGGATTTTCCGTCGAATATCATCAAATGATCAAATTACTTCATCAAAACTTTTCAAATTGTATTTTAGAAAATAGCAAGAACACTTTGACACAAACAAAATAGCTCACTATTAATTAATTTTATTCATAAATTGCCTGCAACACTGCGCGGTGTTGCCATTTACATCTTCAAACGATTACGTAGCCCACATGCCTCCTGGACACCTGGTAGTGATAAATATATTATTTCACTATCTTGCCAGCGTTTAAGTTTCCCAAACCAGCAAAGCTGAAAGCTTTGAACATTAGCGGCACATTGTACCCCTGCCGTTGGTCACCATTGTTTGGTAAAAACACGTTTTTGTGAATTTTTCACTGTGCGTATACGAACGCGCGTTGATGATGATGAAACTCCCCGGATTGAAAAAAAAAGCTGCGCGCCGGATGCGACCGAACAATACAAATGTTTGCCGCGCACGTTGCGCCATGGGTGATTGAAAACACCCCGCGCGCAAAATGCTTCAAACACGCACGATTGGCAACAGCTTGTCGCTTTTATATTTTTACAAAAAGAAGACGCGATGGACGAAATTGATTACTGTCAATCATTCATCACTTGTTGTAAAATGTGATGTAACGCTGCGTAGATTTTACATTTGGACATTTTGACAGGTTGACGTGCAAATCAATGGAAACTATCAAAATGGCGACGCTGGGCCAATAACCATACCAGATAGATGCGTGGATCTAAAACTCGCGTTGCTAAATCTATTTCGTTGTCTAAAAAACGGATCTGTTTCCTGCATATTTATTTTAACATTCTTCCTCACTAAATAGTATCTAGTGAACTTAATAAATAAGCAAGTTGCAGTCTAACTAAATGTAGTTTTACTCATCTAGTCCTCGCGCTGTGTAGCTACCTAATAAACTGTCTACTAACACGATTAAGACAAAGTTTGCCGGGTGATCCTGATCCCTTAACCAGCCAACATCTAACACGCATCAACTCATCCCGGCGCGCCGAGCCGAGGAAAACCACCATAAAGAAGCGGCGTCCGAACTTTCCGTGCTGAGATTGAGACACATCGGAAACTTACAAGCATTACAAGGGTTGAAAGTCTCCTCATTTGTGTTACACTCCTTGTATATAGTGTAAATTATTTGCAAGAATCTCAGTTGGGTTCCTTTACCAGAACCGCTTCTAGATACTAGGATGATCTGATTTTAAGATTTTGGGCTTTCAATCAGGATGTGCAGTCTTAATCTATTAATCTCTTAATCACTCAGTATTCAGTTATTATAGGTGTATTAAACAGCTACTACGAATTATCGTTGTGTTTGCGCTTGCAAGTGCTAATTGGCACCAAACCCTTTGGAAGTGATTTTGGGACGCGGCGAATCTAAATCTGAATCCTGAGGAGCTGCAACGCACAATGCTGCACAACACTGATAATTATTACATCCGTACGTAAACATCCTCCACCCCTCTTCCCTCAAATAGGCAACCTAAACTCCAAAGGGGTTAACAGCCATTAGAGACGTTATTATTATGCGCGTCTCCTCCTCGCAGCCAAATTTAGTGCAAACCTCAAAGCGCCATCGACTTGAAAGTGGAGTTTATAATTGTTATCACGTTCAGTCCCCCAGGTCCTTACCGCTGATGATCACTTACATGTCTATCAGTTGATGAGCATATATAGCACATATAGAAGGATATACAAGGTAGAACTGGGGTAATGTCAAGTCACAAGTGTTTTGCGCAGTTATGCGTGTTTTTTATGTTTTGAATGTCGTTGGCAAGCTTTTCCACTCGCAGGCTAAGTTATCGCGCCCACGAGGGTAATAAAACAGAAACTATTATCTCCCAGTCGCGGGGCACGTACGAAAGCTACAAAGCCACAAAAAACAAACCCAAGGGCACGGGGACAGGAGGGCACGCGTTGCGACAAGAAATTTTCATAAAATAAACATCATCTGTTTCGGTGACCCATTTTCGTACGCAAATAGCAATAAAAACGGCAACTAAACATGCTGCACACAAGAAAAGGTGCGGAACAAGTTGCCTACTTCTGCGAAACTATAATAGTGAATTGGAAAGTTGACTTTTTAGTCAGTAGAAACCCAACACACAGAGATGATGTTTTTCATAACAAATATGGTGAATTGTTTTTGATGATATTACTTGATGAACTTTACGTTAAACTACGCCACATCATGGAGTTATAACCTGAACGACAATTTCTAAACGAACGAGATAGGACAGACCCTCAGGTAGTTGCTGTTGACCGACTGTTGACGTTGATTTTGAGGTTAGACCTTAATGAACTGCCATTGAACTTGCTCGGGAGGTAGTGTAAAAATTTAAGTTAAGTTCAGTGAAATTGTGAAATTTTTCGTATTGAACTTTTATAATCGATCAACAATGCACTGCACACTGCACACTGCTCAATGCACTGCTCATTACATTGTTCATCACTTCCGCAAAACAAAACAGAAACAATTTACACTTTTTGAACAAGTTTGAAATAGTTCAAAAAGTGAAGCATAAACGAACACCTACCTATGGAGTTATAACCAGACGGAAAACGCAACTTCCGCATGAAGATATAAATAGGGGACATTAGGTCGGTGAAGATATGGTTTATAAATAGTGGAGCAAAGTTAAGGTTGGAATGTATTTTTATATTTGAGGTTTTGTCTCCGAGATTTGTCTACTGTCTATTAGCTCCAATGAATATNTGATGATTTTCATAACAAGTACGGTGAATTGTTTTTGATGATATTACTTGATTAACTTTACGTTAAACTACGCCACATCATAGAGTTATAACCTGAACGAAAACTGAACTTCCACATGAACATATAAATAGAAGGTATTAGGTCATTGAGGATAAGGTTTATAAATAGTGGAGCAGAATTAAGGTTGGAATATATTATTGTCTCCGAAATCTTATTTATACCTACTGCCTATTAGCTTCACTGAATATCAACAACCAAAAACCCTTGAGGCAAGAAAGGGTGCAGCATGAGTGGTAGTAATGAAAAGGAAAGTTGCGTTTTCTAACGACTAAACAGGTATTTTAGCTTTGTGGCTTTGTGGATCCCAAAGACGATAAAAGATTATTACACCCTGGCGCGGCACATACACACGAGGGTGGAAAAGGTTGTACCGGCGCGGCGTTAGGTGGCAATGCGAGGCAATTATGGCAATTTGCAAACGCTTTGGAGTGGTTTTTCACGGCCATTAGGTGTGTTTAACGCCGATTTGCTCACTACACACACATCCTGTGTCCAGGGGATGGCGTGTCAGCGTCAGCATAAAGGGATGCGTTGTAACTTGGCAGCCTTGAAAAGCGGATCAGAGCCATCCACCCATATCCATTCGCAGGTATTCGCGGTGTTTTTGAGGGCAGGCTGGGAGTGTGCGGTCGGCGGTTGTTCCGCGTCGCCTTTAGCACCCTCAGGAACTTGTAAACCTTTCAGGGGTTGTGCCTTTTGTGCCTTGTGCGAATTCAATACGCGGGCACGCAGGTAAGACCTTTTTGACGCTCGCCCCAAGGCCCCACAACTGCGGTTAGAAAAAGAGACACAGACACTTGGATACTTGTCCCTAGGGATATGGGGATTGTAAAAATCATGACACTGGAATTGGGGAACACCTCCTTTTGGAGTCTTCGAGTCTTCGAAAAATTGCTTGTGAACTTATTAACGGTTACGTGTCTTGTTGTAAACGTAAAAGTTTTATTTGGAAGAGTAGAAGATTGTAAGATTGGAAGATTGGAAGCAAAGTTTTGGAAACAAAAAGAAATCGTAAAAATTGAAAGAATAAAGGGGGAAATTCTTTATTCTTACGAAAGGGATTGAAAATGCAAACATAAGTATGCAAAACGGTTTGTCGCAATTCCCGACAACTTCCCCCCTACCCTGCCGTACTATAGTACCAGGCGGGAAATCGAAGAGGCAAATCCGGTTTTATCGTTTTATCGCTGCAATTTGTCCAAAAGTCGAAAGTGTCTTGAGGGGTTCGACTCTTTAGGTTTATTGTTTTCGCAACTTTTCGGAGTCATGTGCCGAAAGCGAAAACTTTACGAACAAAACATCCAACCGTAATTCTTTGTCAAAATGCTTTACATTCGTAATTTTTCCAATTAAAACATTTTAAAGAATTTTAACATTTCCAACAACAAAGTTCCAAGAACGCAAAACTTTGACACGCTCTGTTTGCACATTCCCTTCGCACAATTACTTAATTAATGTTTTAATCCAACATTTGGACTCGAGCCCAATCGGAGGAACAAGAAAAAACGGGTGGCTGAGATGAGGAAAACATCGTTGGGAGGGATTTGGGTTTTACTTTTAATTTTAAGCTCGACGCTGCGCTGGGGCGGTGTTGAATCCTCTTCTTGCAGGCGGCAGGAATGCAACTTGCTGTTTTCGACTCGTTGGCTGCATCGGAGCAGTTAAGCTCGGTTGCAACAAGCGACGAGAGTTTTAATAAAATTAAAATGCACACCGTCCCCCATTACTTTTATATGACTTTTTCAGCTCGAGGGTTGTACTTTTTGTAACGACTGCAACTGCTGCTTCCATGTTTAAAGAATCCTTTTTCCACTTCCCAGATAGATATTAAGAAGTGCTAGAATGTGTTTGCCGAAGTGTACTAATGCGTAATTTCGAATTAGGAGCATTGCGTTTTTTTGAAAACAATTTAGAAAGAATATAACTCTTTCCCTTGACGCTTGCCACAAACAACGCCGAATTGCTCTTAAAATTTTGCCCGTGCGACCACAATGCAAGCGATTAAATTACGCACCAAGCCGCACAACGAGTTGCCGAGTTGCGGCTGAGTTGTAAACAAAAGTTTGCAAACTTTTCGCCGGCGCAATTAAAAATGAAACGCTAATGGCTTTTTGCCTTCTGTGTCCGCTTCCTACTCTTCCAGATGCTTGATTTACGTATAAGCGAATATTTTGTACTGCTACTATCCCCTATCGGCCATCCTATATCTATCTTACTTACAAATGCTATTATATTAACGGGTGAAAAGTTGCAATGCTAAAAGTTAAAGTTTAATATGCCATTCTTATGCAAAGGAAAGTTTGGTTGAAACGTGAAGAACAACTGCCTGTTGAACGTTTTGAAACTACGAGAAACAAAATGGCGTCCGCTATTTGCATGTAAAAGTGGCAAGAGCAGAGTGGCGCAGTGGAAGCGTGCTGGGCCCATAACCCAGAGGTCCGTGGATCGAAACCACGCTCTGCTAACTTTTTTTTTTGTAAGACAAGACAAGTCTTGGAGTAATGTAAGATAGATACAATTCCTTTTATGCGTCTTTCATATTTCTATCTGTCAGGGATTATTACTTTTTAAGTGCGACTGTCGTGCAAGTCACACAACTTCGCCGCAGACGTTTTTACTTCTTGCTCCGATGTCGCTCGATGTCGCGACTCACGAGTAGTTCTCAGCAGTTTGTTGTTGTTAGTGCGTCGGAGCATTCCAGCAAACAGAGATATTATTTATTTATGACATGAAGCACAATCGCACAAACGACAAACCGCTTGCGAAAATATCAAACGTACGAGCGCTAGCTTGAGCTTGAGCTTGATATTACCGCGATGCGACAACAAGTTTGCAGGCTGCAAGAGTTTACGAGACGACAGTGATATTACACCATGATGCATCACTTTTTGAAAGATAACGCAACGCCCATATGAAGACATAAATTGAAAAAGTAGACAATGCTAGTGGAAGTGGATATTTAAATGTTTATACACATTGTTTAAGGGCTTTCACCCAGCAGATCCGGGTTCGAATCCCGGTTCCGGAATATCTTTTTTCTCAGTCTGAGTATACATACAATCATACAAAGATAGAAAGCTATGTTGTCTTAAGCCTTAGTTTTCCTTAGTTTTCAAGATATCGCTTCTTTTAGGATTTTTTTATCAACAACCTGATTTTTTTACTCAAAAATGAAAACAACCACTATTATAAAATTCATCATTCATCATTTGAAAGAGCGTGAAATTTCCTTTAATTTGATATATTTCACAGTGCATGTAAGATGCAACAACAATCAAATCACAATAATCAAACATTGGCAAAAAAATTAATCAACAAATCAACATATGTATCATCAAAAACATGCCTGCAAAATGAAAATGTGGAGGCGCCAGGAGAAATGTGTTTCTCTATTTGAAAATTTGTGCAAGAAAAAAACGCATTTTGCATGCTCAGATTTATCTAGACTTTTATTATGTCACCATCAAGGAAATAGAAAAACTCAAAGCCTTTCGTTATGGGAATGAGTTCCACATAAAAACCTATTTCTCCTGAACTATTAGTAACTTTCTTTCTTTTTTCCGAACTGAGGGAATACGTAATCAGCGCTTGAGGTATCAATCTTGGTGCCGCGCGCCGACGGCAAGCATTTGCATATGTGTTCCTATCCGAGTATTTTACGGTCTCTGCACAAGTGCTCAGAAAAACCTCAACAGGAGAAATTGGGAAAAGAGAAGAAAACAAAATGCAGACTTATCGACGAGCGACGACGAAATGGAATATGCACAATATCAACGTCCGTGAAGGTGCATTCCGATATGTCTACGATTCGATCCGGATCGTAACTTCAGACGCGCTTGATGCCAGACTACACAGAACGACCGAACCCCATACCAGAAGAAGCTGCATCTCGGTTCACGGCCGAATTGCAACGCAAAACCAGGATATGTGGCATGACGGATGAGGGATGTAGGATGCAGGATGGAGAATATCCAGCTGACAAATCGAATTCAAGCGCAATGGCGACGAAAGCGAAGGTACATGCGCCAACATTTGTCAGAAATGTAAATTTGGAAATTCTGAAAATGCAAAATTTACACATAAGTTGATTTCTTTAACAGGGAAAAGAAGCGGAAAATCGTAAAATGATCAAATCAACACTTTTTCCCGTTCTGGTGTACGTTCTGGCTGTCCGTAATTCGGATAAAAGAGATCTATCAAACCTTGCTAGTCGCTGCAGGACTGCTGGCTGTGAGAACGACTGATCCCACAGCCTTCAGGGCTTCAGGCCTTAAGGACTGCCAAACGTCAGAATTTCCCAACAGCGCGCGCGTCCGGAAATTTGCATTTAAATGAAACGCCGTTTACCATTGCTGATGGCTGCGGCGCGACTTTAATTAATTGCACATTCTTTCCAATTAATATTTTAATTAACTAATAACACGGCGGCGCACGACTATCGCAGGCCGTCATTTAAATCGAGAGGCTGCAAAAAAAAACGTCTAAAACTAAAAGGTCTAAAAGCAGAAGTAAAACGAGAAATATTCAATTCTCGATTCATTCAAGGCGCTTTAATTATGATTAAATAACATTTAATTAGATTGCATCAACTGTTAAACATTCAACATCCACGGTGTGTGTTATTGCACTCCGGATGGCAAAAATAACAATAAATCGCACGGGCCCTCTAGCGGCCAGTAGCTCTAACGCACAGCGTGGGTTATAATTTTCCGTTGGAAAAGGTCGTTCGCGGACGATTTAATCCTCTTTACGATCCACTTCAGTCGTCCCCGTTATACTTTATGGCAGCGCGCGCGCGTATGCAGCCCAACATACAAACGTGCGCACTACATCTATTTTCGAAGGGTGCGAGCAGCGTTTATGTGCTATAGGCGCGCTAAACATTATTATTGTTATAGGAGCTCGACGGGCGGGCAAACAAAGTATTTCGTTTGCCGCCGACGATAGAAAACAATAAAATGCAAATTCCCTATAGCGGCTATAGTATTTGGTGCAAAACGAAAAACAATATGGAATCCGCGATGAAATTACAAAAAAACTTCCCTGCTACGTGAAAATGGTAAAATAATAAACATGCGCTTTGATAATACTATATATTGTAATTGTAAGGGAAGCTGGAGGGGGCCTGGCATAATTTGCTTCTACAATTTGCAATTTGCAACTTTAATTGTTATCCCTTAATAAAAACATCATCAAGCGGAGTTGATTACGAGCGCAATAAAATAATCTCGCTCTGCATTCTGAGGTTAGGTTCCTCCTCTGATCCTCTCTATAAATTTCCGAGCGTGTGCTTTGTGTTTGAAGCAACTGAAAGCGGAATTAACTAGAAAATGCGAATTCATTTGTGCGCATCCAGCGTCGTATGTCCTGTGTGCATTTGTGCAAACGAGAGTTGCAATGTTTTAATTGACACGTAAATCTTCCAAATGGCCGCCGAGCACAAAATGGCCGGCCAACTTGAAACGCACTGCGGCCCACACGCAAGGGGTCAGCGCGCGGAAAGGTTCGTTCCGATTTATAATTAGATTAACAATGCAATATTCGCTAGTGTCTCTAGTTCCACTGCTTTCAATATTTAACCAACAAATTCTACGTAATTGTGTTTGGTGACTGCAGTCCTTTGAGTCTCCTGCAATCAAAATCAGTCAGTATTCTGTATACAGTGATTTTCATTTATCCCCGAACATAGGCCAATGCACACATCGATAGGGGCGCTCTTAATAAGACAAATGGCGTTAGTAGGATTCAGCTCCGACGCACCGTTTGCCCGCTAGAGGGCGTAAAAGTTAAAATTTCAAACTAGTGCAACTGCCGCCGCAGGCGAAGGAGGTCGTTGTGCGGCATATGCTCAGAAAGAGTAACTCATCGCGCGTTCATCGCCCCTACCCTCAATTTAACCACTTTAAGGGTGTGAAAGTTATGAATTTTTGAAAAAAAAAATGTTATCGCTAACGCGCAAAACACGCCACTTTGTGAACCAGTTTTCACAGAAGATGTTAAATGGAGGTGAACGGGAATGTATGCATTTAAAAGCCCTTGAGACGACATATGCCGAGATTGCGCCCAGAATCCGTACCGACCACATCTTCTACCCCCAAATTAACGCCACAAGTGCAGACATGATTTTGACCCAATTTCCAATATGGCACAATTTACTTTTTCGCATATTGTATAGAAACACGAAAAGCTATATGGTTGAAATTTTCTACAATGATAGAGCATACTTTTTGACGGGTTTTGCCTTTGTGTGCATTTCCCTCGGGAACATCGTTCGGGAGAAAACGGTAAAAAGCTGGCAGGGATGAACGGCGCCCTCTGCCGGCCGCGCAAAAACAGTTTACGATGCGGAGTAAACCTCAGTGGTTTGGGAGCAATCACCGAATCTGTTTTTTGATTTTTTTTTTGTTTTCTACTCCGCGTATCCAGTGTGGAAATCATGCAGCCGAACATCGGAGAATGGCATGTTCGCTTTTCGCTTTCCAACATTCTCAATGCGGGGCACCACAGCGCGCACTCCGACACGGATTCAACACATTGCCACTGTAGGCAACCAACAATACATGCATTATGATTCCGCCTTAACTGCAGTTTCTTATGGGCAATGCATTGACGTATGTTCGGAGATAAATGAAATACACTGTAGACTTGATGACATTAAGAATATGTGTGCTTCTTTGCATAATGTTAATAATATTGCCTCCCCCTGAACATCGTTTTGTGGTGTCGCGTATCGCAGTGAAAAATGTCCCTCCGTGGAAGTATTTTCCTGTCGATAAAGGTATGCCGACTGGCGAAGGAATGACGGAATTTATGTACGTAATATTAGGATGAAATATGCACAGCCACCACAATTCCAAGCCCCCACATTCGGAACCGAACGAATGCGCCGAACATGTGAATATTCCAGCCATCACGGAAGCGCGGCGGAGGTGAATCGAATTTATAGCGATACCAACCCCACCCACATCCTGTTATCATGGCGCTCCTATATCTCCACCAGCAGCCGGAGCTGGAAGCAGATTCGCGTTTTAGGGGAGGACGCTTGAATGGAAGCAGAAACCTAGACTCCAAAAGGCAGAATTTACGTCCACCTTAACGCCAAGCGTAAAAATACCGTTAAAATGTACAATTACATCAATTTCATCTTTTCTACAAATTACAAATTCCTGTAATCTCTTATCCTTTATCAGGTCCGTTGTACTAGAATGGTACAAGTATACAAGTGTGTTGGATAACGAGGAGGTAACGAAGTGGAACGAAGAAGTGATCAATCATCGCAACACCATATTTCTACCCCCATACATATTTCTAAGGAATAAACTCTTACGTTTTGGGGCAATCGATGTTTGATGCGTGTTGCGCGTGTGTAACCTTATGTGTAATGCTGATTTAATCACCGTGAAGCAGCGTGAACGAATTCATGTTCAGATAAGGGTCGCATTAATTTCCACTCGGTTAAAAATTATGCGTCATCAAGATGGCGGATGATGTTTGCGTGGCGCAGTTGAAGCGTACTGGGCCCATAACCTTGAGGTCCGTGGATCGAAACCACGTTCTGCTAAGTTTTTCACTTTTTCGTTTTTTTTTCCGCCCAAATTTACGCTCCACGCTCCAAAATAAGCTTATTATTAAAACTCCCAAAGCATTCTTACATTACACTCATGACAGTCATGATAATGCAATATTTCCTAGGTTTCTTCTTCTTCTTCGGCTTCGCGTAAACATAAATTGTATTTTTGGCACGTATGTGCGCCACGCTCGTGGTTTAATTCAATTTTTATCCGTGATCTTCCTTTATCTGCACGCGTGGCTTTGAGGTTGGTGCGGTTTTGGCGGGCGTGCGGTTTTGGTGTATTCGACTCAAAACCCGACGAAATAGAAACGTCGGGGGGCGAGTACTTGCGAATGTAATGTGTTTTCGGCAATGATATGTGCGTTCTTTCATTGCGCCCCGGCTGTGCTCCATTCCACTCGGGTGGCTTTCACCCATTCTTCGGCAAGAGGGTGAGTGGAAATTTACGAATTTACGATTGCCGATTCGCGCAGCGGCAAGTCTAGTTTAAAGTGGATATTTCTGGAGAAGTCGAGACTTTCTCGCGTGGGGTTTAAGGCGTTATTTAAAGTGATCTTTCTGCACTTTGCGCTTAGATTTACTGCCAGTGACTTAATAACGTTCGGAGATCTTTATAACGCTTTAAATTTCACCCTCCAAATACGAGCAAGTTGGTAGCAACTTTTGGTTAATGATTTTAGATTTCCGTCGATTCCACACAAGTTTGGAAATCGTTTCCTTGGTGATATTTCCTGCAGCTACAAATGTTCTGTTATGCACACGTTCTGCTCCTGTTCTAGTAACGTTTATAGCGCTTTAAGCTCAATTTTAGTTTCAGTTGAACTTAACTAAAACTTAAAACTTAAATTTTCCACGCTATGCAAAATTGTGCACGTTCTCCTCTTATTTCTGTCTGTGTCTCTGCATATATGAGCGTAGAAATCACTGTGTAAAGAGTCCTCGAGGCCTGAAGGGATGTGTCTATAATTTCACTAGGTAGTGTTAGTGCGGACGGGACGTGCAAATTTTTAGTGGTTTTATTAGACTTCATGCGCTCTACTGCGCTCGGTAAACTCGCATAGTAATATCCTCTAGAACGGCAAACTATGAAAACTCTGCAAATTATCCGAAGGATGGCAGGTTCTTCTCTAAATGTATGCAGATATTTCAGTAATGGATACTTTTCCAATGCTAAAGTTAAATAAACTTTGCAAATAGGTTATGTTTCTTTTGCCAGTGCCGTTTATTGAAGTCTCCCGAGAGGGTCGAAATTGTGTTTAGTTTATTAAACGTTTTTCTTTCAAGGTATTTAAAAATTTACAGGATGTTTGCAGTGTTTGAGAGGACGATAGTTCACCTCATAAGAAGTCGATAAACCAAAAGTCATCTAGGGTAAATTAGTAAAATAGAAAATTTAGTGTTTTTATTTTCGTAATCCATGAATTTATAATAGTTTATTTTACTCTCGTGAATGGATACATAGTTTTGTATTGAGCTTTAACATGTTTCTGACTGACGAGTTTCAGACGATGGCCACAGGCCGAAACATGTTAAAGCTCAATACAAAACTATGTAACCATTCACGAGAGTAAAATAAACCATTAAAATAAAAAATTTCTAATCAAGAGTGGAAATGTTCCTATATTGCTAAAAACCGCAACTATATTACGTTCTTGAAGTCTTCTTCATTTACTAACCGCCCTATGGCTGTGAAACTCCATAACATGCACAAAAGTAATCATAATTTTAGTCACAAAGAACACCTTAATTTTATTTATATAGAATTACGAGAATGCAATATTACGATTAACCGAAAGAATTATTATTTTCTCATTTGAAGAATTTCCAAGAAATTCTTCTTAATCTTTGTTGAATTCAATTTTTCCATAGTTGTCGTGATTTTAAATCATTTTCATTAAGACATTAGAAATTTTGTTGCAAAATGCTTCAATTTGTT
This sequence comes from Geostiba sp. GC000077, assembly GCA_030264215.1. Lineage (NCBI taxonomy): Eukaryota > Metazoa > Arthropoda > Insecta > Coleoptera > Staphylinidae > Geostiba > Geostiba sp. GC000077. The sequence continues at coordinate 4,335 of JARJDQ010016086.1, read as the reverse complement.
TTTTTTAGGACGAGATTATAGCAATAATTCTTGAATTATTTATTGCCTTATCCTTCTAGGGGACGATAGTTCACCTCATAAACTAAATGTAGTGTAAGCAACGGAACTATATTACGATTTTGAAAATCTTCTTCATTTGCTATCCGCCCTAGGGCTGTAAAACTCCATAACATGGGTAAAAGGGTAATCATAATCTCAGTCTCAAAGAACAATTTAAATCTATTTCTACATTTATAGAAAACCAGAATGCAACAGAATGCAACCGATGAACCGAATTAATTTTTATTTACTCAATTGAAGAATTATCAAGAAATTTTTCTTAATCGTTGCTGAATTCAATCAATATTTCTTTCATAGTTGCCGTGATTTTAAATCATTTTCATTAAGGCATTAGAAACTTTGTTGCAAAATGCTATAAATCGCTTTTTTATGACGAGATTACAAGATATTACCCTAAAAATTATTTTCTTCTATCCTTGAAATGTATCTTCCAGCAATTATTCTTGAATTATCGTTCTTATCCTTATCCTTCTAGGAGACGATAGTTCACCTTATAAGAATTCGAGAAACCAAAAGTAGTGTAAAAAACTGCAACTATATTACATTCTTGAAATTCTTTTTTATTCACTATACCGGGTGAGTCTGACCTGCGGGTTTCTTCGATTTTGGATAGAAATATTAATAATACAAAAAAACTATTTAGATAAAAGTTATGTATGCTTAAAATCTCCACAACCCTAACATATTTTCAAGTGCACAAGGTTGTATAAAAAAGATTCAGCAAAAATAACATTTTTAAACCAAAATTTATTAAAACGATGAACCGAAAGAATATTTATTTACTCAATTATCAAGGAATCCTTCTTAATCTTTGTTGTATTGAATATTTCTTAGTTGTCGTGATTTTAAAATATTTTCATTAAGGCATTAGAAATTTCGTCGCATAATGCGATAAATCGCTTTTTTATGACGAGATTACAGGAGATTACTCTAAAAATTCTTCTATCCTTGAAATGTATCTTACAGCAATTATTCTAGAATTATCCTTCTAGGGGACGATAGTTCACCTCATAAGAATTCGATAAACCAAAAGTAATGTAAAAAAAATGCAACTATATTACGTTCTTGAAATGCTTCCTCATTTACTAACCGCCCTTGGACTGTAAAAGTCAATTAACCTATAGCAAAATAGGATGGTAGAGTTTATCTAAAGAAAATCTAACGAAAAGAAAACATTCTTAATAACCTAGTGAGTATCCTAAAGATCGCTTCTGGGGCTATCCTAATAACGGATGAAACATAAAATAGGAACACGCATTGGGAAAATATCGAGCATTATTCATCGCATGTTTGCTACGATGACCGCTTCTGTTCGCCGTAGTTCGACTTCCAGTATCGGCATCTTATTTATCAATTCTTTTTCCGCTGAAAATATTACAACGCTCATAAATCAACACAACATTTACACATTTTAACATCTATTACCAAACCCCTCGTTTCCATCGTACGGCTGCATTCTTTATTCTTTTCAAATCAGCAGCCAGCACAACAGAGCAAAACTTCACACAAAGACTCGTAAACTTGGCACTGCAAAAATAAAATAAAAAACCATTGGGCACCACAACTGGCACGCCGTAAATAACGCACTAAACTAAAAGCTCATGCCCTGCGGCATCGCAGCAAAACAGTAAACTAACAATTATTAATGACTCTTGGTCGCAGTTTTTCGATTTTCGCTTCGTTATGTTGCGTTATTCGCGGCGCGGCGCCGTTTTAGTTCATCGGCGGCGGTGTTGGACGATATTTTATCCTACTTCTAACGTTTCAACTCGGTGGCTGCAGCTTCGGCCTAAACTACCCGGTCCGATCCCAAAAGAAACCCCAGTGCTAGTTTCCTAGCTGGCTTCAAAGTCTAATGGACATTCCGAGCCATTTAATTCACTTTAGCTGAAACTGAAGCGCCCGGGACGCGGACTAACGACTTTATTCAATTGCTTGACAACCCTCTGAGTAGTTTTTGCGTTTTCTGCCCCCAGGATGGGATCTTGGATCCCGTGTACTGCGCACAGCGCACAAAGTGCAACATGATTGATTTTTTTCTCTAAGCGTCCCATGTTTGAAGGATATTAATCGACCTAGAGAGCCGTTAGAGGGCGCTCACCTGAAGGCAGTTGGTGTAGCCCGGTCCGTAGATGACATGCTCGCAGGCGCAGGGGCATTCGCCCAAGCGCAGTTGGTCCACTTCGAAAATCAGCTCCGGATCGTCCATCTCCGAGTCCATGCCATCAGCAGGACGTCTTTGCTTCGTACCACCGTTTAATCTGGACAACAAAAAAAACCTTAGAACGTTACGGAGCTAATTTAGAAACTTGTTGGGCATGTTAAAATGGAACCTAGTAAGATGCACCCGATGCAGTCGTAACATGACGCTGGAGGGAATGCAACATTGCATTAAACTTGTGTTATTAGAAAGTTTTGCATTTGGAGCGCCTCGGGGGATTCCCAATCCCCAAGCTGCAACCTGCATGACATGCTAACTATTAAATGTAAACTGTAAACTGTAAACTTTAAACCAAACACTCAACGCAAACACGAAAAATGCCATGTTAACGACCTGAAGGTGCCCGAGGATGAAACGAGCATTAATCAAAATTATCTACCGCGCCCGAATGATGCAATTATAAAGCAATTAGTTACACCCCCTCCTTCTAGACGCACAAGTTTCTATCGAGTTGGTTTGTAAGTTGGCCCCAAACCCCTTTAGAACTTTGAGTGTTAAGTTATGCTCAGTTTGAGCAACTTTGTAAAAATCTATTTACCGCTCGATCTGTTGTCTCTTGAGAGTGCTGCCCCTTAGACTGCCGCCGCTGCTGACGGTGGCCCCGACCACGCCGACGTTGGTGTTCGTCGGAGTGACCTGTGCGGGGTTGGGGACGCTGCCGCGGAAGCCGTAGTCGTCGTAAATCGTCACGCCGCCGATGTCACAGTGCGGCTCGTAGCGGCGATGCACGTTAATCACCTCCGGCGAACGCATCCGCTTCATCTCCAGCTTGGCGAGTATCTTCTGGTTCTGCTCGCAAGTGTACGTGTGCTTCTTGTGCGCGGCCATCTCGCGTGGCTCGCGCCCGACCTTTCGATCCAGGCTGAACTGGCTGCCCGCATTGTCCAGCTTGGTGAGCGACACGGCGAGATGGTGCGGGATGTTCTGATCGCTGTTGTACTGCTTGAAGCGACCGCCGCCGCCGCCTCCGGGCTGATGCGAATGCGGCGCGTGGCGGACGTTGGGTGGCGGCGGTGGGGTGCACTGACAGCGGGCATCAAAGTGAGTGTCCTCCACACCAACACGCAGCCCCAAATTGTTCGCATTGCGCTCGTGTTGATGGTTGTGGTGATTCTGATGATTCTGATGGTTGGTGCCCGTTGTGGGCGGTTGGTGATTGCATCGGTAGTCAAAGTGATTGAGCAGGAGTTCTTCACTGTTCTCATAGCGCGTGTGGTTCAGGTTGGGTTCATTTGGGATAATTGTTCCGATGTTCTGATAGTCCCGGTAGTCGTTGTCCATTGGGCTGGTCGCCTGCGTATACTTCGAGGACTTCATTCTACGACCTCTTCTCAGCGCTTCTCTCCTGTAACCAAATAGAGACTAATTAATATTTGAGGTTAATACCAAAACCTATAAAAGAACTCCCTGAACATTAACTTGGAGCTGGTAGCAATGGAGGAAGTACAAAAATGATTTATTGATTGTTTGACGATTCGTGTGCACTGTACACTGGGCACAGCAGGTACTGTCAATTCCTCGGGGATTTCGAAGTATTGAGTGAGGTCCAGCAGCGAAGGAAAGGGATCGCACGATAGCAAGCAAAACTCATGCCAGGGTTTGGGCAGAGTTCCCGAAACGTTAATCAAGCGAATACGGCTTACAGGCCGAAGCTCACAAAGTCTACAGTACTGGTCGACCAAACTCGATGCTCAATACATAAAAAGTAAATGGGTAAAAGAGTAATCATAAGTTCAGATGCCAAGAACACCTTAACTTTATTTATAAAATACATATCTATGACCAGAATGTATTAAAGTGATTATGGGAAAGATTTTTTTACTCTATTGTATAATTATCAAGAAATTCTTCTTAATCTTGACTGAGGTCAAACTTTCATAGTAGTTATAATGATTTTTAATCATTTTCAATAAGGTATAAGATATTTCGTTGCAAAATGCTATAAATCGCGTTTTTTTGACGAAGTAACGAGATATTGCTCTTCAAATTCTTCTATTGAAATGTATCTTACAGCAAATATTCCAGAAATGATTTTGATTGCCTCATCATTTTTT
>JARJDQ010016078.1:0-16866 GCA_030264215.1 Geostiba sp. GC000077 | reverse complement strand
TGACTTCTCAGAAGTGTTCGACTTCTAAACAGCTGTTGTACAACGAAAAATAATTATGTTATTAGGCATATTTGTAAGGTAACCTAAAAATGGTATAACAAATTTGAGGACCTCGTGAGGCTAAACGAAGACTCTTTCACAATTTTGGTACTAAAATTACCGTTTTCTTTTGACATGAACTACAACCCGCCGTTTTTCCGCCAATTTTAGTCCACCCTGTGTAAGAAATCATATGTTGATTTCGAGTAAGACCTCATGAGTTCGTCATAGCCCTCATGTGATGGTGGTGGTGGTGGTTTATGAACATGCAGTCATCCTACAATGGCTACAATAACTTAGCGCCGCTAACTTTGAGCGCTTTGAGGTAGGTTCAAAGCGACTTAAGTCCTGAGACTCCTGAGCTTAATCCCTGAACGGCTTGCGCTTTTTACGTTTGCCGACTTTGTGGTTCTGACCATTTAATTCGTACTGAACTATTTTCTTTTTAACCTTCCTTTCTTCTTCTTCTCCTTCTTCTTCTTCTTGAAAGAGGAATTGTCACGGAACTCAGCTGAGGTCAGTTCAACGGTTCAACACAACACAAAAAGCCTGCTAATATTCAGGCTCTGTGAAATTTTATACATTTTATACATTTTTACCTTGTAAAGTCCGTAACAAGATACAGTATTGACTGCAATTTAGAGGGTATTTTCAAGTGGCCGGGTGTTAGGCCCGGAATACGGTATTTTCATTCATTTGGACCATTATTGAGGATTAGTATTTCTCTAGTATTTCTCTAGCATTTCTCTAGTATTTTGGAAGCTCATCGTTGTTTTGAAGATATATGACCCGTCAATAACAATAGAATGCGAGCGAGCGCACTGGGAAATAGTAAAGAAATACTAGAGAAACACTAATAATCCTCAATAATCCTCCAAATGGATGAAAATACCGTATTCCGGGCCTTATACATTTTCGCTTCGGCAAACTTTTGCTTTATGGCTCTTTTGATGAGTTGAAAATTACCGGTAGCGGGGATTCACGAAAAAAGTATTATTGCAGTCTCAACACTATATCTTGTTACGGGCTTTACCAACTAATTAGTGTTTGAGCACATTATATAGCAATATATAACATTAGTTTTGATTCATTGAGTAAATAAGTCAACAACTTTTTCAATCTTTCCAATCTTATTATTTAACATGATTATCATCTTGATTTCAATCAACGAAAAAATGTGCGATAAAAAAATGCCTATAACTCGTTTTGGAATGAGGGACCAAAATGCGGATGTGCGTGAAACATGCGGTGTATACTGTTGGCTTGTTGGCTTTACATTTGCATGTAAACTCCAGCAGTTATTGACTTAATGAACGGTGAAACGATTTTTAATTAGCGCCGAAAAATGAGCGGTCAAACTCGTCCGCGCATAATTTTTATATAATTTTCACTCGGATTTAACGGTGCGCTCCACACGACGCCCTGGCGACACCACACACCGAGGCGAAGTGATCCGCGTGCACACGCCATGTAATCTGATATCAGGCCGATCCGGCCGATGGATGGCAGGATAAAGAAGGAAAGTCAGCGCCCAGTAGACTGCCATTTTTCAACTTTTAGTTTCACTTTTCATCAGTTTCAGATCCGATCAACTCATAGTCATAGCACATCAATACCAAAACCATTTTATAAAATAGGTTCTAAAATATGTTATGATAGGTAATGTGTGGTTATGTTTCATTTACTATGAGGAGCATTGACCCTCACAAAACTAGCAAATAGAGCATGATATATTTTTAAGTCTTACGGCTTCTTACGCCGAATATGTTGATGTGAAGCAAACACAAATTGCCTAGAACAGTGGTTCATAACCTTTTTCTTGCACATCTGCCCCCAGCGCGATCCTTGAGTATCGCCGGGTTGGGAATTACTGGCTTATAGAACGAACATAAATATTACTTGCCAAGTTATGAACATATTGAATCATCAATATGTTTCAATCGTTTTCATCGTGCGAAGTTTACTATTTTTCGCTGATTTTTAGCATGCGGATCAAAATAGATTAACCCACTTTTTAAAAGGCGCTCAATTTGTATATTTTTATTCGCCACCGTGTTGATACTGGAGCAAGGAAATGTTCTGCCACTCAGCGCACTGTGAAATGTACAACGTACACGTAAAAACGTCGTAATGAGACAAGACGCACAAGTGGTGGGCTGGTGAGCAAATGCAAGTTGACTTGGCAATAATGAAAATATACGGCGGCGATAAATTAAAATGATATGCGCTCGTTGGGATGGATGTTCGGAAATAAACGATCCACGCCGACGAACGGGTGGCAATTTAAATTATAGACTGCTGTTTTATGTGCCGATTGATGGACCGAATTTATATTTTTTTCTGGGACCTGGAACCATGAGCACGGTAAAGCCTCTCGCCCACTGATGCCCAGCGGTGCGTAGCGCAGCGGTGCGCAGCGCAGCGGTGCGCAGCGCAGCGGTGCGCAGCGCAGCGACGCGCCATTTCGGGTTTCCTTGGAATTTCGACCTGAGCACACATTGGTGACCGATTTAAAGTTGCTAAATTATGGGTAATTTATTTTAATTCTTTTCTCATACACGTCTTGCAACTATTTCTTTCAAAACAGATGAATCTTTGGAATTTGGGAATTAGGATGGGTTTCTACGCTAATGTCTTTATTTTTGAGCTGTATCTCTCTATATAATGCTATAACGACATCAATATTCCTTTCACTATCTAATTACCTTCTACGAATGTCTTCTTCGAATTTCATCTCCGGATATTAATAGTAATATTAATATTAAAATAAAACATCTGTGTTGGATTGATGTTCTGTGCAAGAAAAAAATTTCCACCCGATAGTAAATTCATGTGATGAGATCTGCGGACTTCTGCGAGAATTTTTGCGCCGCTGCGCTTCACACCGCTGCGCGTCAATGGGCGTACTTTAATTTGGTTACATGTAAACTAACTAGTAGAAAAAGTTCGCACCGCTGCGCTGCGCATCAGTGGGCGAGAAGCTTAATACAATGTTTTAACACCCAATCCAATAAATATGGTGATGTAAAATTGTTGCCATGCTGTCAATTAAAATGCTATAAACCAGCAGTGTGTGCATTTTAATAAATGAGGAAATGCAAAAAAAAATGATAACGGAAAGTTTCACGTGTCGATATCACACTAATAAAATTACGCATGACAATAAAAAGTGATACTTTCCTTCCGTTAAATGCCCGTCGTGTGGATACCAGTTAGTTTTACCATTACCTGTCATACAAGTATACAAGATTATTGTCTTAGCATAGTTTCGATTTTCATATGCAATTTTCGATACTCAAAGCATTGTCAAGTATCAAGTAAGTACTTATCTTCTTACCTTCTTACCTTCTCACCTATAAATATGATAAACGAAGTACGTCTGCGCTTTAATTATGCTTGAATGGTGTTGGGAGGACGTAAGGAGGACGACGCAATCATAATGTTAGCATGAATATATTGTTCGTCGGCAAAGAATCAATTTCACGTCCTGTGCGTGCGCAAATTATCGAAATAGAAATTTTCGTGTTTCGCAGACGGGCAGATCGAGAAAGATGTGCGCAGATAATAAAATAATTTCTAATCCATTCGATTCGCCGCAAGATGGCGGCCGATCATAAATTAATAAATTTGTACAGCGTCACGTTTTCAATTGTGGCGATGATAAATTTCCGTTTACCGTGGAGTCGGCGCCGGACAAAATGAAAATTGATTAGAACTATTTATATAACTGTGCGGGACAAAACGCACCGGAAATGCAACCGATTTATCATCGCATTCAAACTCAAAGCTTGAATGAGCAAAACACATGAAACGTGAGACGTGCGACTTTAATAAACAAATAATGAGTAAGTTCTATGTTCTATGCTTCTATACCTATACTGCTTAACCGCTGCAAAATAAATTAGGTTAAAGAATGCTCCAATGCTCGGGAAGTGCAGGTGCAGATGGCGCTGATTGTAGAACGAACAACGCCCTCTGGTAGGGAATGGTCGAAACTTCATTTCTCACATGGCTCATAAATCATTCATTTCGATGTGTATTTGCTTTCGGTTAATTAACGATACAAATGATCGGCTGCTGACTGACGTTTTCTCATCTGTGTCGTAAAGTCTGGTAGCTGGCAAATCGATCTGCGGAGTTATGCCAAAAGGTAGACGACACAAGGCGATACCGTTAGTAACTGCGTTGATAATATGTTTAATGGACACGCAGCTAATGTTTATTGGCAATTAATTTATTAATTACCGCGGCGACTAATCAACGCTTATCGCTGGCACGATGGCAGTCTAGATGATTAACAGCCTCGGACATCCAGTTCCATTAATATTAATTTCGCACAGCGCTTGCTTTTCCGATTTTATCTGTCAACGTATTATTATCACTTCCTCCCCTTGGTTCCTTGGTTCCTTGGCTATGCAACCAAATATACCATACATACATACATTAAAATGTTTATCGTTAAATTGTAAATTTAACGTATTTTTAAAGGTAATATGTGGTTAATATTTATAGCCCTGAAGAATTTTAATAGACTACGCATCGTTTTTGGTTTTATTGGCAATTTGGACGTCTTTCCGATCTTCCAATCGTGCTTTTTATATTTTATTCATACGCCCCGTGAACGATGCCTTAATAGAGTTTTATTGCCTTTGTGTGCGCAGCACGCAGAAAAAAGGCACAAGAAACGCTTCAATTGTATCGAAATCGAAGATCCGTAGGTATAGGAAAAGTTTATGGGGACATGCGTTTTTTTGGGCTTGGGGCTTTGCTCTATAAACCCGAGCGATAAATTTCGTTGTCACTATTAATGCCAAAAATTTAGGACGTTGAAATCGAAATTCAAATTTTAGGTTTTGAATGAAGACATTATAAAACCGGCCATAAAAAGCAAGAGTCAATATTGTTGTAAAAAAATTTATTCCCCTATCAAAATGTGAGCATAATTTATATATACACTGCAGACCTGCAGAAAATGTAATTAATTTTTATCCCATGCGGCGTAGTTGTGATTGCAATTGCGTTGATGCACCACGCAGCAAGTGTGAATGGACATTTAATGGAGAAAACGATTATGTGCGGAATGAATGGGCCGGGCCGCCGTCCAGGATAACATGCAATAAAATTGATGTCCCTTTTTTTCCGCGCGGCCGCGCGGAATTGATTCCTAGCACATAAAATCAGCTACCATCCTGGCTGTGCCCCAGCCAGTCTAGAACAAGCGCAGAAGACTTAGGTGCTCTGCCTCAACTCTAGCTAACTCGCGAAATTTCCTGCCAAACCGAACTTAAGTTAGGCAGAGTTGGGACAGAGCACCTTAAGTCACATTACTTCAACGTTCGTCTGCGCTCCTCTGCATTTTTAAGCATCCTACTGGTTGCACACGTTGGTTTTGTACTTGTTTGGGTCGGTGCGGTTCGTAATAATTTTCACGCCGAACGAAAATAGTTTTACGAGCATTTTATTAACGCGCGTCGTTAAGTGGATCGCGCGAGCGATTAAATTAGTTCAAGCCAAGTGACAAGGAGACGTCGCTCCTCGCTCGTCGACCAATCTGAAATGACATAATAAAACAAAGACCGTTCTTGATGGAGCATTTAATTTTCCCTGCTGATATTTTATGCTGCAACCAGGTGAAGATTTCTTCGGCATTAAGTAGAATTAATTGAGAACCTACTTGAACTGTTTAGCATTACATATAATTACAGTTGGGAGTTCTTTTTTCCTATAGACTGTAAAGTACACATCTACACATCGTCTGATATTGAAATTAATTAAGTAGTCTGGCAGGACTACACTCGGGGGACTCCTTTTGGGCAATTTGTCAATTTGCATAATAAACCGTAATTAATCCTGCCTCTATAATCGTGCCATTCGTGCGGTATTAAGGACCTGTCTACAGAATGTGCGCGAGTGCGCGCGCTCGTTCCGCGCGGATGGTTGAAGCGTCATGTTAAAACCTTCAGCGCGGAACGAGCGCGCGCGCGCCCTCTCATACAGTAGTTTCGCCCTAACGGCGAATTTACTTGAAAATTAAAATCGCGCACGTCGTAGCTCATCGTCGGGCGTCGCATCAACATTTTCATCGCGTCGGCATCGGCATCATTTATTGAAAATGTTGCCGCGATGCCACAGGTAAACGTGTAATTACACAGCGCCGGTAATAACACGTTGGACGTCAGAATTCAATTCGAATCAATCAATTCCGCACAAACGCTTAATGCAGTATTCATCGTCATAATGCAATACTGCATACATTGGGTTGGGTGATGATTGAATGAGTGTATGATGCATGCGTTTAGTGCGCGATTAGAAATAGAGGGCAGCTGTTAATGATGGTCTTTACTCATGCGCAAAAGTAATTTGTGTGACCCAGACCCACGGCGAGAGCAGGATGCATCTTTTGCCGTGGTGCATCAATATTTACCAAATGATGGTTGATGATTGCACCTTGTGCTTGTGCGATGGCGGAATCTAGTTCGAGTTTTCTCCTCCACTGTCTCCAACAACAAACGCACAAAACGACTTTCTGCTCTGCAGTAGCTCCCCTTTGCTGCCTCCTCGCTCCCATTATTATTTGTTTGCATTCGCGACCTGCGCATAAATATCGTCGGGCGACGGCCCGGCTGCAGGAGTTATTAAATCCGCACCGCGTCAATGAATAGGATTTCAATGGCGATGCAGCCAGTGAAAGTGCACTCCTGCACGCGCTCATACTTGCGCTCTTAATTCTTCGCCAACGAAGAAGTGACTATCTAATGGCATCTAAACATCTCGCATCTCGTGCGCGGCGAGTCCTAGTCCCAGTTTTGTACAAACAACAAATAGCAACACATCAATATCTCTCAATATCTCAATATCTCTCAATTGGCAAATGTCTTCTACCGCGGCAATCCTACCGACTGCGCCCGCAATTTGTGGAAGGAATGGAGGCAATTCCAAATTGAAACATACTGTATGCGGTTGATAACATTATTGTAGGGTACTGGAACTAGTACTCGCGCTCTTGTCGGTTGTAAGTACACGCTAATAAACATAGCGTGCAATCAAAAGTGAACACGCGGCGGCGGAATGAAGTCGAAATGAATCGCGATTGTTATCTCTCTTAAGCGGTCGAACCCGTACGGCGCAAGAAGTCCCACTAATGTAGGCACACTGAGAGGCAAGATTGGAGGAGATGCATGAGGTGCAAGAGATGTGAGATGCCGAGGTACTGGATACCATAGTGGTAGCTCCATCAGCTATCTGTGTGTTGGTTCGCTTTTGGTTTCCTGAGCAAACAGTGAGCGTGATGTTTAATAGCGTGTAATAGCGTTCGCGGCGATTTAATAGAATCTTAAAAGTGACATGATATACGCATCTTTCAGAGACCATTGCGTTGATTTGGATTAAGAAACTGCCGAGAAAATGGAACGCGTCGAGGGTACTTTAGATATGTCTACTACTCTGCGTACCCATCAAATGGCAGTGGCGTCCAGAAACTATTACGCTCAAAATTTCTAAGACTGTTGTTACTGAAGGAAGTTTCTTCAGATGGCTGACTAAGGAGACCAAGAGACGTGAAATGTTCTAACACTTGGGATTTTAAAGTATAGGGTCAATAAGAACCAAATATCACCGCACGCCACTGCGAAGTGTTAGAAGTACCATACTGGATCTGATGACTCCACAGATTTCTTAACTCCACGAGACTTCAAACTTTACGTCGATCCTCTGGATTCCACTTCAGGAGTGTTGAATGTTTTACGGTATCCAATATCCGGATGCGTTATTCATGCGAATATTATTTATATTATGCGCAATTTACGGTTTGGACAAACGGGCCCAACCAGGTTCTAAGCGCCTGAACACCAAGCCATCAAGCTTTTTTCAAAAGTGATTCTGTACGGTCGTTCCAGTACCTACGACTACTGTGACTACTGCAACTACCATCACTACACCACACACTAACCACCTTATAATAAACAGCTCTCGGGCTTTAGTTAGATGGTTACATGGTTAGCATAACGCATCACGCATCGTTATTGATATATTTATACGCCCGGTGTGCTCGCCGGTGGTGGTAAGCTGGTGATGTGATGACTTAGTTAATATCACTACCAACTACCAACTACCAACTACACTCCGCGGAATCTGCAGTCGAGCTCCAACGCTTACAGGTCCAGAGGAAATGTGATGCGCGTAATGTTTGACGTGGGTGGAAATTACTTATTTAGCTTGGCATGCGCTGCCACCTTGCAACTTCAAACATTTTATCATACAACATTGTTCCAATTGGTTTGCAACACAAGACACAACACGATTTTACAACAACTGGACTTGGGGTCGCTTGAACGCTTGACCGGATTGACGTAGAGTAAATACTTTTGCTGGTGCTGGACGTTTTGGCAGGTCAAGTTTATGATACGATGTGTGCGGGACCCTTAATGAACTCACATGGACTCGTAAAGTTCAGGAGCGCTTTAATGCGCTTTAAAATTGATGTGCGAGTTGTTTTTTGTACGAGGCGCGCGGTGAGAACACACAAAAAGAAAAAAATAAAACGGTGCAATTTAATCGTGCATAAAAGGCTTAAAGAACCCATTTGTTACCAGGCCTTTTTCGTAATGTTGCCATATTTGGCAACTACAGGGTCGCACATTATCACCAACCAGCAAACAATTCAAAATTCAAGTGTCCCTGTTGCACCTAGAAGAATAGATCTTCAACGATTCTCCTAAATTCTTGACCTCCACCAGTCCACCTAAACGTTTGAAGTTGGACCAAGGAAAACATGCGTTCGGAGGTAGGATTTGGAGTGATTGTATATACCAATGTTGGGTACACCATATTTTTTATAGCTTTCGACAATACTGTCGTATTTGTAGTCGGTTGCAAAACCGATATATGCGCAATAACACTCCATAAAAAAGGTCTACCTCTCTCCGACATGCTGCGCGTAACGAATCGCAATGGAATTGCAACGGGTACCCTTTCTCAACGTGGTATACTACGTGGCGAAGTCCGGCAGATAATTTGATAAATTGATAAACACACAGTCAGCGGCGGTGTACTTTGTGCACTCTGGTATCAGTATTAACGCGAGTCATCCACACGAAAATCTCAACTCGCTGGGTAGGATATCTCAGGGGATAAGGGGTACACCTTCAAAGAGAGCGACGCACCGAACATGATATAGTAACTCCGAATAATATTACGACGGATGGTGCGCGAGTTAATAAAATATTCTTTTATCTTTCACCGAGAGCGACTGATGGTCGGCTCGACTGGCCGGACTGATGATGGCCGATGAGCATCATGATGCGGTGAAATAAAGAGATATCCGATCGGGCGCACCGCGGGCCCCAACAACAGAAGCTTCACATTTTAATAAAGTATTTTATCGACGTCGGATCGCATGGACCGCATGGTTAATTCATCAAAATCACCCGGAATCATCATCTGGTGTGCGCCGCCGAAAAGACTTCACTTGTTGGCGTGCAATGCAATGCAACCGGGCAGGTCATGCTGGAGAGGAAAAAGCTGTGTGCGCATGATTGATGACCGATTGCAGCGTATTTGATTGACGAACCGAAATTACAAAATTAAGAAATCTCCCAAACAAACCTGATAAGTCTATACACCGTATGGTCTTCGAAAGATTCACTCAATTTTCTCCTTCGAGTTCTGCGTTCTGCGTTCTGGTCTTTGGCTCTCTGGAATTCAGAGGGCAGGTGCCCGAATTTCGTACCAAAACTAAAATTCACGTTTTTCTACTTTGCTTTGCACGTCAACTTCATGTCCAAGTTTTCAGCGAACCCAACGTCTTGTTGTACTCCTGAGGTCTTGAGGTGCGATTATTAGTCGGTTTGTTGCCCTGATGAGGTGAACCAACTTGCAGCGTTGTAAAAAAACGTGATTCATCACATCGCCTGAAAGGAACCACGCCGCACGCACAAAGCTCCGCAAATAAAGCAAAAATCTTAAGGATAAAGAATTATAGCCGAAATGAGCACGAAACCCGAACAATAGCGACGAATCTTTTGACTTTAATGACCACTTTTGTTGATTGCAACGTGCAATTCGTCTTCGGGGAGCTTTCCACTGCGATGTGTGCTTTCTGCGAAGCTGCGGATGCAGTAGAAGAAGACGGACAGCTCGCCGCAATTTTGAATGCCTTTATTTTTGGATCCTCCAAGGCACTGTGCAAAAGATAATCGAATGGTAATTGTTTTCCGAGCTTCTTGCTGAAATTTCGTGTAGAGCTTTAGATTTTCTGCAGTTGTCGGAAATTTCACGGCCGGTTTTGTTGTGGTTTTTGCGCGTTGGAGTTTATTACACCAGCGCAACGAAAGTGAAAATGAGAAATCAGAAAAAAGCTGGGCATCGCAGACAATTTTAATGATCTCTGTCGAATCTGCAAGACCTTGAGTCGCGTCGGACAATAAAATTCAGACTTTAATTTGCAATTGCTTCATTAGCCACGAATTACTCGAGAAGTACATTTCGGTACCAGAAAATTACAACTGCAGACACAAAACAACCCTTAAGGCTTAAGGTCTTACCATCTCAAGACCAATACGCATAGGTAAGACTTCAGGACGAAACATTTGAGATCCAAGTGGAATAAATTCTGGTTGATGGTGGTTGTTGGAAAGGTAAAGGTCGCAGCAACAACGGTACCGTTATCGAATGCGTCTTTAAAAAAAGGCCTACCTCTGCGTGCATTAATTTGCAAACTACTTGCGTACGCGAAATGTGCAAAAGCACTATCCGCCTCGTCACTCGACAGGCGAACATCGCAGCTTGGATTAAAAGCGACGAAATGCAAAAATACGCACGGACATAAAGCAGCGCAAAAGTATAAATAAAAACCACAACATGCGCGCAACGAACACGAGCACGAGATGCACAAGACCGCAAGAGACTTAAGTCATGCTCAGTGTAGACGTGCACATGGTAGCATGTGAGGAAGGTAATTGGGACATTCGCCTTCGTCAAGGACGTTTCGAAAAATGCAGTTATAAATGTTATGATGCACAAGTTCTATAGGTATCGCTATAGCTCAGTTCATTGGTGGGACACGGAATGGATTATCCGAGCGAATCCCAGTCGTATTACTCATCGCTCATCGTCGGACGACATGTCGACGTCTTCAACCTCCACTCCAGCAACCAACTTACTACAACTGCCTGTACCAGCATCCAGTATCCAACGGCATTACATTCCGAGTAAATTGAAATTAAATTCATATTGGGGTTCAATGTCAAGGCAGCTTACTTGTTACCTACTAGGTAGTACAACCTCTTTGAAGGTTTACTCTACCAAGTTTTTTTGCTTCCTCCACTGCACTCGCCCAGATTTTAACGATAGACTTTTTTGGTCAAGACACAACACAACAACACGAAATTGATTTTTGGAACATCCTATTAGAGTTGAATATGGTCAACGAATGACCGAGTCCTCCTCGTGGTTTGCCGGACAATACGAAGACAATAAACATGCTCAGTGTGTATCGCCTCTTCGCCACATTTTCCGTTTTTGTGAGCGCGCGCCGCGTAGACAATCTATTTATGTACCCCATCGATTCGATTCGATTCCCGCGCGTCGCTCGAGCTCAGGAATTCCATCGTTCATCCTTATATAGGATGCAGGCGGCATCAGGCGCATCCCATACTACGTGCATGCCGGCATGCCGGGACGCAAATAGTGAAATAGTGCCCATCATGGGAGAGAGAACCCAGACCTCGGATCTCCTCGGACCTCCTCGAACCCCCGAGTCATGTCAAGTTTTCCTTCACCGCGTTTGCGCGGCCTTTTTGTTTCTTTCTCACAAAGTTTGATGGAGTGACTGATAAACATTACCGAGTATGTTTATACGTTCAATGTGAGTGAGCAGGGAGCAGAAAACCGTGAATGATGTATTGTTCTTGGGTCTGGACGGTTCTGGGTAGGAGTTTGAATAAAGAGTAAAGAGTAGGATTCAACAAAAAAACAAATTATATAAACAAATGGAGACATGGAGAGTATAGTAAAATGTGAAAAGTTCAGGTAGATATCAGTAAGACACTTTCGTTTTGTCTATCATTCATCTTGCGTTAAACTCAACGGTAAAACCATTACATATTCAAACTTTACCATCACTTGATTGACGATGATTTAAATGAGAGTTACCTACGTTATGTAACACGTGTCACTTTCCCTTTGTTCCTCGTCTAGGAACATGTTAATCGCTTCCATCTTTCCTAGAACCCACATTTTGCATTTATTATATTTCCATGGACGGGGAAGTCGAGCCTTGAATTATTCCTTCTTTCTATTCCTATTTCTATTCATATTACAATTTCTACGTCTGTAATATGAAATTACACACGATTCGCAGTAAGTTACTCAACTTAAGTAAGCTTAGGGTACCCGTGGATCTCCAGTATGTAAGCAGAACGTGCTGAGGACGTCGGTGTTGGGTTCTTCTCGGCTGCCGATGCCGTGGCGCTAGTGCGGTGATCGCGGCGCCAACGAAACTGACCTCTGGCAAAGCCACAAATAGCTATTAATTATCGCATCGCGCGCATCTTTTCGCTCGTCTTATTTTTGCTCTGCGCCGCTTGCTCCGTACGTGCATACGCATACGCCGCTGATGTAATGAACTGGCTGGTGGCTGGTGGCTCAATGTTGGAAGAGAAGATGAGATGAGCGCGAGGTGTACTTTTTGCAGGTGGTGTACATGCATGTAATTTGTAACGTCTTCCTTGTGGATCCCGAGTGCGTGGAAGAAGGATTTTTTGCCACGCGTAAATTGTAAGTCGGTTTACTTTGCCATTAGACACGTGTCCAATGCAATGACTTAAGTCAAGACCTGACGGCGAATTCAGCTGGGAACGTGCTGACCAGCTTTGAGGTCTGATTCGCATTCGCGCTAATTAATGAATGCAAATTTGGCTAACGCTGGCTCCGTCAAATTCACATCAGTTCACATCGGATGTGGGTTAAATTGTTTGCATCGACTTTTGGCGGATGTCGGCGAGATGAAGGATTAAGGCTGCGAAAAATAATTGGACAACGATCGGACTCACAAATGCAAGCGCCGCCGTCGCAAACGCTTTATTGCCGCGCATTGTGATGGGAGTAATGGAAGGATCGGAGTAATAGGGCATTGCTAAATTGTTTCGCCGTTAGATTCGGCAAATCGGCAACATCATTCGATTAATGCACGACGACGGGCAGCGGAGCGCCAAGAGACGCGAAACAAGATCGTTGTGCCCGAGCGGTTCGACGGCGATCACCGCGGCGATAACCTAATTCGGGACACGAAACGATTACAATCGGCAATCGATCTTCGCTAATTTAATAAATGCGCCGATTGATGAAGCCGGAGCTAATTGATGTCCTATTATGAGACCAGAGATACCGCAATGCGGAACCAGAAATACGCAACATCACAAACCACCAATACAAGGAAATTAACGTTTCTTCAAAATCTTCAAAACCGTTAGTTAAAAGTTAAGATGTAAAGAGCTCCCTTTGAGTTGAGTTGAAGTAATTCCTTTTTTCCGATTTGAAAGTTTATTGTTTAGTGGTTCTATAAGGTTAATTAAGGATTTTTAGAATTTTGGAAGAATTCTAAGAGCGACTACGCAAGAAAATTTTAAATCTGAAAATAAAGAATGGATTCGCGAAGACAACATTTGGACACAAACGCAACATCACAAATCACCAATAAAAAGGAAGTTAACGTCTCTTCAAAATCTTCAAAACTGATAAAGTTAAAAGTTATGATGTAGAGAGACTGTGGAGAGACTGTGGGTCAGTTGAAGTAATTCCTATTTCCAGATTTGAAATTGTCTTGTTTAGTGGTTGTAAAAATCTGGAAATTGGTATTCATTACCTCTATTGAAAGACATACATGATTTACACTTCACAGTCGTGAATTTGTAAAAAGATATATGTTTTCATTAAAGCAGCTATTCCCAACCGCTGTTTCGCGAATCCCCACAGGGCTCGTATGGTGTAAAGTGTAAACAATGGATTCGCGGAAACAACATTTTGGACGGGAACCGCTGCTCTATATTGAGGAATGGAATTTTGAAGTCGGAGCTAATTGAAGTCCCATTATGAGACCAGAGATACCTCAATTCGGAACCAGAAATACGCAACATCACAATTGACCAATGTAAAGGAAGTTAACGTTTCTTCAAAAGCGACCAAATTAAAAGTTAGGATGTAAGAAGCTCCTTTTAGGCGAGTTGAAGTAATTACTATTTCCAGATTTGAAATTTCCCTGTTTAGTCGTTCTATGAGTTTAGTTATGGACTTTCAAAATTTGGGAAGAATTCCAAGAGCGACTAAACAAGATAGTTCAGGAAATTAATATTACTTCTACTGAAAGACATACATTATTTATACTATCCAGTCCCAAATGTGTTAAAGGTTATGTTTTCTTTAAAGCACGGATCCTCAACCGATGTTTCGCGAAACCCCTAGGGTTTCGTGTGGTTTAAAGAATGGGTTCGCGAAATGAACACATGGATGGGAACTGCTGCTTAAGAATGTGGAATGGAATTTTAATGCGATATTTATTTTCCTTTTTTCAATTTGCGCCTCGCATTAAATTCGGAAACAATAAATAATCGAATTAAAAACGCCACCACCGAAATCTCATTATTTATGATTGCTTTTTTGTGTAGTAGTGTAGCCGTGTGTTTGCAATGAAAATATCTCAACTTTCACCGAAATTTGCTCTCGTGGTGTACTTTCCGGTACCCACGCATAAATTGCTTGTAATATTGCCAATTGTTCATAATTATTGTCAATAAATTGACGAATTTTCCCCCCTCAAACTCGCCATGATTCCTCTCATGAACTTTCCACTCATTGCAGCGACCTTTCGATGCCCATAAACTAGCGCAAAGTAGACACCTTAATCAGCTTCTCGATGATAAACAATCGGCTTTATTCGCATTGGCGCGGAAATGGTGGGCATAAAATATGATGTGACTTATGAAGATAGCAGTAATATGCTTTCGGATAATGTCAACGCATTGTGAACATGTAATTAGCACGGGTGACAAGATTGCACATTATACAATAATCAGCTCTATACCATGCTGGGCCTTCGCAGATAGAGATAGCTTTGAGTGCAATGTGGTACCTCACATGGTGGAGCGCATAACATAGCATTTACCATGTTGGTATCCAAGCGCCAAGAGATCTATGACGACGTGCGTAAAAGTCGTTTGATTATAGTCGTCGTGGCGTCGCCGTCGTGTTTTATCAAAGCACACGGTGTTCATGCACACCTCCACGAGCGTCTATAAATAAACGCAGATAATGGATGAGCAATCATCCAATCGTCCACTCGAAGAGTGCACAAGTACCTTCCACGCTTCCACCCGTTTTGAGACTTTCTTCCATACCACCATACCTCATACCACCATACACAGTGTAGGACTGTGGAGTGTACAATCCATCTAGGAATCAAAATCGTGATCATAAGTGATGGTGCAGGGTATCAATGTTTTGTGTCTTGGGATAATTGACTTATTGACCATGCGACCGATGACTTACTGCCCAGGGTCTCAGTGTACAATTATTTTTTCGATTCGTTGACGTCTCATTCGAAATGGATTTTCTCGATAAATTCATGTTGGTATTGATCGCATGCTTAAGAACCAAACCTATTCAATTTCATCTCCGAGTCTACACCTCTATACGAAGAGTTGGAACGTAGAACAGAAAAGAAAGAGTCGAAAAGAAGTAGTAATGATATTGTATTCGGAAGATATGAACATGGAAGGCGGATAATTTGTCATTGGTGTCACAAGCACAGGGGGATTAATTGAAGGGTGCTACCCGAGAACATTTAAATGTTTGACAGTTTTTAATGAATTGTCCCACACACAGATACACTCACCTAACCTATACTCCATGCCTATAAACCTATAATCACGACTATGACTATGCAATAAATTTGGATACATTATTATCCAACCGTTGTCAGTGCTCTGTGCTAATCCAATTAGTAACAAATGTCTAGCCGTCGAAGCATGCAGCGCATAAAGTTCGTAACAATCAAATTTTACAATCGCAACAATCACAACGTCAATTTCGACCAATTCTGCTGGTTTAGCATGCGTTTTCGACGTTTTGGTCTAGTCATGGTTTCGCATTTCCCTTGCCGGAGAGTGGAGAGTGGAGACCGACGAGGAACTCACGTTTCGGTTTTCGCCGTCTCGAGGGTTTTTTACATATCTAATTATGGCCGGCGATTACTTATCGGAGATTATATGCGCGTATGCGCCCGCGAACAATGCACGCGTCACTTAATCCGTTTTGTCTTCGGCGCTGCACAGCACGTCGCTTCTCATTAAAATTAATAAAAGCACAGACGGCAGTCGCAGTGTTTCGCAATAACTGCCGGAGATCGCCTTATCCGTAGCAAAGTAGCCCAATTGTGCATAGCATTCGGAAACATTCAACGATTCAAACCAATGGTGAGCACACCTGTATAACTATACAAACGTAATATTTCAATCTCTTGCTTTTGTCTTGAATCTGCATTTCGTTTCCTAATATGCAATTGGCTAAATTGGATGAATTATTGTGCTCGTTGTCGCGTGCATAATTTTACAATTGCTCAATTTGACTCGGTTGCAATGACAGATATTATATAACTCCTTGGAAAGGTACCATTTAGTTATCTGCTTATTATGCTGCGCATTAATTACATATATAGAATCACCGACATTTCGTGTTAATGTAAATTCTAAGCTTCGTTCCGTTCCAACATACCAGTACCAATTCAATCCAAGTTCGAATTCTTTACTTGCTTCTGGTCTTCTGGTCTTCTGGTAG